>SJYX01024889.1:405399-468080 GCA_006410675.1 Oreotragus oreotragus
CTTGCCATCTCTTGTTTGACCACTTCCAATTTGCCTTGATTCATGGACCTGACATTCCAGGTTCCTATGCAATATTGTTCTTTACAGCATCAGATCTTGCTTCTATCACCAGTCACATGCACAACTGGGTATTGTTTTTGCTTTGGCTCCATCCCTTCATTCTTTCTGGAGTTATTTCTCCACTGATCTCCAGTAGCATATTGGGCACCTAACTACCTGGGGAGATTCTCTTTTGGTATCCTATTATTTTGCCTTTTCATACTGTTCATGGGGTTCTCAAGGCAAGAATACTGAAGTGGCTTGCCATTCCCTTCTCCAGTGGACCACATTCTGTCAGACCTCTCCACCATGACCCGCCCACCTTGGTTTGCCCTGCAGGCATGGCTTGGTTTCATTGAGTTAGACAAGGCTGTGGTCCTAGTGTGATTAGTCTGACTAGTTTCTGTGAGTATGGTTTCCATGTGTCTGGCCTCTGATGGCCTCTTGCAACACCTACCATCTTACTTGGGTTTCTCTTACCTTGGGTGTGGGATGTCTCTTCATGGCTGCTCCAGCAAAACACAGTCACTGCTCCTCACCTTGGAGGTGGGGTATCTCCTTACCGCTGCCATTCCTGACCTTCAACATGATATAGCTCTTCTAAGCCCTCCTGCGCCTGTGCAGCCACAGCTCCTCGGGTTGCTCCACTGGCCGCTGGTCATGGCCTCAGGCATGGGTGGCTCCTCCCAGCTGCCGCCCCTGGCCTCGGGCTTGGGCTCGGGGTGGTTCCTCAGGGTTACTGCCCCTGGCTTCGGGCACGAGGTGGCTTCCCCCGGCCATCCCTGACCTCGGACGTGGGGTGTCTCCTCCCGGCCGCCACTGACCTCAGACGTGTGGTAGCTCCTCCTGACCACTGCCCCTGACCTCAGATGCGGGGTAGCTCCTCCCGGCTGCCACTGACCTCGGACGCAGGGTAGCTCCTCTTGGCCACTCCTGCGCTGTCGCAGCCTGGCACTCTAGGCTCCTGCCCCTGACCTCGGACATGGGGTAGCTCCTCTCCTCCGTGCTTAGTGCACCGGCCTGGCTCTTGCATTATTTTTGGCCCACTGTTTGTACATTAGCATGTTGTTTAGTTTCCACACTTTTATTTTTTTCTAGCTTTTTTGTAGTTGATTCCTAGTTTCATGCTATTATAGCCAGAAAACATGTTTAATATTATTTCAAACTTCTTACGTTTATTGAGATTGTTTCTCAGCATATGGTCTACCCTTGAGAGTATTCAACATGCACTTGAAAGGAGTGTGTATTATTATGCTTTTGAATAGAATATTCTGTATAAATCTGGTAAGTTTATCTGTCTAAAGTTTCATTTGAAACAGTTTTTTCCTTGTTTTCTATATCAATAATCTTTTGCATAGTTTTGATGTTAAATTCCCCTATTATTACTGTGTTGTTGCCAATTTATCCTTTTAGTTCTGATAATGATTGTTTTTTGTATCTTGGCGCTCCTATGTATTAGTAAATGTTACGCTTTTTCATGAATTGACCCCCTTATCATTATATACTATCCATATTGTCTCGTCATATACCTTTTCTTGAAGTATCCTTTGATATGAATATGGCTACCTCTATTTCTTTTTGGCTGCCATTTGCTCAGAGCATGCTCTTCCATTACTTCACTTTGAGACTATGTTTAGATTTAGAGCTGAGTCTCCTGGAGGCAGCACTTAGTTGCGTTTTAAAAAAATCCATCTAGTCACTTTTCTTTTTTTTTAACAGAAGTACATTTGATTTACAATGTTGTGTTAATTTCTGATATACAGCCAAATATTTCAGTTTTCCATTACATCTTATTATAAAATATTGGATATAGTTTCCTATGCTATACATTTTATCCATTTTATGGTTGAGTAATATTTCATTATATCTATACATCACATCTCCTTAATCCATTCATCTGCCAATCGAATTTTAAATTGATTCCATGATTTGGCTATTGTAAATAGCAGCAACTTTGTCTTTTGATTAGTGAATTCATTTATTTACATTTTAGGTCATCATCAATATATGAAGATGTTGAGAAAACAGTACTGCCATTTTAACTTTGATTTTCTGGTTACCCTATATCTTGACTGTTTCTATTTTTGTGTGTGTTTCACTCTGCCCTTCTAGTTGGGTAGATTTTTATGATGTTTTCCTCTTCCTTATTGTTTTGTTTCTGCTATAATTTTGTTGTTGTTGTTTTCACTTTTTGGGGGGTTTACTTTGATTTGTGGTCACCATCAGGCTTATATAAAATTATCATAAATAAAGTAGCCATTTTTCCTGATAGCATTTAGATTTTATTAGCTTAATCTAACCTTCCTTTCTCTCTGGATTTTTATATTATTTCTGTCATAAATTATCCTTTTTCTTTTGTGATTTTGCTACCAAAAAGAAGTATTTATGAATATTCTTAATGAATTTATTAATTTTCTCATTCTATTTGTCATCTTACTCAAGGTTTGTTGTACTTTTCCTTTTTGTTTGTAGGAAAAGGGTTCCTTTCAGCACATTTAGTAAAGAGGTTATAAATTCCCTCAGCATTTGTTTTTCTGGGTGACAATTATGCTTTTCTCCAGATATATACCCCCAATCAGGATTGTTTGATCTTGATAGTTGTATGTTTAGTTTTTTTAAGAAGGCCCATAGTTTTCTTTATAATAGCTGTACCAATTTCACCTTCATATCTGAAAAACACATCTTCTGGGTAGATTATTTTTGGCTGACAGTTATCTTTCAATATTTTGAGTATGTCACTCCACTCTCTCTTGAATTGTACAGTTTCTACTTAGAAATACGCTGATAGCCTAATATCAGTATTTTTAGAAGTTACTGTCATTTTTCCCTGCCTGCCTTTATAATTATTATTTCTTTTAATTTTAGTTTTCTATTGGAATATAGTTATTTAACAATATTGTGTTGGCTTCAAGGTACAGCTGAATGATTGATTTATATATACACATTTTATTTCTCCAGTTCCTTTTCCATGTACATTATTACAGAGTATTGAACAGAGTGCCTTGTATTACACAGTAGGTCCTTTTTGGTTATCAATTTTAAATATAGCAGTGTGTACATGTCAGCCCCAAACTCCCAAACTATCCCTCCCTTCCACCCTTATTCCAGTAACCATAAATTTATTATCTAAGTCTGTGAGTGTGTTTCTCTTTTGTATGTTTGTTTTTATCATTTCTTTTAGATTCCACATGGAAGTATTATCATGTGATGTTTGTCTTTTTCTCTCTGACTTCACTTAGTAGGATAATCTTCAAGTACATCCATGTTGCTGCAAAAGACATTATTTCTTTCTTTCTTTTTTTTTAATGGCTGAGTAAGAACCCATTGTATAAACATACCATCTTTTTTTTTGTCCATTCATCAATGTACATTTAGGTTGCTTACAGGTCTTGACTACTGTAAACAGTACTGCAAAGAACATTGGTGGTGCATGTAACTTTTCAAATTATGGTTTTCTCTTGTTATATGCCCAAGAGAGGGATTTCTGCATCATAGAGTAATGTTACATTTGTTTTTTAAGGAATCTCTATACTGTTCTCTATAATGAAAGTGAAAGTGTTAGTTGCTCAGTCGTGTCTGATTCTTTGCGACCCTGTGAACTGTAGTCTGCCAGCCTCCTTTGCACATGGGATTCTCCAGGCAAGAATACTGGAATGGGTTGCAATTTCTTTCTCCAAGGGATCTTCTGAACCCAGGGATCAAAACCCAGGTCTCCCACATTGCAGCCAGATACTTTACTGGCTGAGCCACAGGGCAGCCCCTAAGGCTGTATCAGTTTACATTACCAAAAATAGTGTAGGACCAGTCTCTTTTCTCTATACACCGTCCAGCATATACAGTTTGTTGACCTTTACTGAGAGCTATGTTGACTGGTGTACAGTGCTATCACATAGTTTCGGTTTGAATTTCTGTAGGTAGCAGTGTTGAGCATTTCTCACATGACTTTAGTCTATGCACTTGTCTTCTTTGGAGAAATGACTAAATTTTAGTATCAGTTTACATTACCAAAAATAGTGTAGGACCAGTCTCTTTTCTCTATACACCGTCCAGCATATACAGTTTGTTGACCTTTACTGAGAGCTATGTTGACTGGTGTACAGTGCTATCACATAGTTTCGGTTTGAATTTCTGTAGGTAGCAGTGTTGAGCATTTCTCACATGACTTTAGTCTATGCACTTGTCTTCTTTGGAGAAATGACTAAATTTTTGCCCATTTTTCCACCACTGAGGTGTGTGTGTGTGTGTGTGTGTGTGTGTGTGTGTGTGTGTATTGAGATACATGGGCTATTTTTAAATTTTGGAGACTAAGCTCTTGCTGGTAACTTTGTTTAGAATATTTTCTCTCTTTCTTTGTGCTATGTGTTTGTTTTTTCTTTTTATGGTTTCATATTCTGTACAAAAACTTTTGAGTTTAATTTGATCTCAGTTGTTCAGTTCAGTTCAGTTCAGTCACTCAGTAGTGTCCAACTCTTTGAGATCACATGAATCACAGCACGGCAGGCCTCCCTGTCCATCAACAACTCCCGGAGTTCACCCAGATTCATGTCCATCGAGTCAGTGATGCCATCCAGCCTTCTCATCCTCTGTCGTCCCCTTCTCCTCCTGCCCCCAATCCCTCCAGCATCAGAGTCTTTTCCAATGAGTCAACTCTTCGCATGAGGTGGCCAAAGTACTAGAGTTTTAGTTTTAGCATCATTCCTTCCAAAGAAATACCAGGGTTGATCTCCTTCAGAATGAACTGGTTGGATCTCTTGTATATTCCTACTCAATTCTTAAATTAAATTCCTTTTTTCGATTCCACACTTTCAGTCTCTGTATGTCCCTAGATCTGAAGTGAAATTTGTTGTAGACTATATATATGTATGTGTGTATATATATACATATATATATATATATATATATATATATATATATCTTGTTTTTATAGATATTCAGCCAGTCCATGTCTTTTCATTAGAGCATTTAATCCATTTATGTTTAATGTAATTATCAATAGATATATTCTTACTGTTATTATGTTTTTTATAATTCAATTTTGTGTGTATTTTTCCCTTTCTCTTTTGCTCTCTTCTCTTGTGATTTGATGACTAAGTTTACCAATGTGTTTTAATTCATTTTTCTCTTTTTTGTGTCTATCCATTGTAGGCTTTAAGTCCACCATTAACAAAATATTTTGATATAGTAAGCTATATAATAATATTGTTTTAATTGCTGGCTTTTTAATTTTAAACACATTTCCAAAATCCTTCATTTGTGCTCTCCTCTTCTCAGAGTTGCTATTTTTTATATCATATTTCTGTGCAGATGATTTCCTACCTTTATTGTATATTTGCATTTCTTGTTAAGCTTTTCCTCTTTATAATTTTCCTGTTTCTAGTTGTGACCTTTTCTCTTCTACTTAGAGAATTCCTTCAGCATTTGTTGCAAAGTTGGTCTGGAATTGCTGAATTCCCTTCAGTTCAGTTCAGTCACTCAGTCGTGTCCGACTCTGCGACCCCATGAATCGCAGCACGCCAGGCCTCCCTGTCCATCACCATCTCCCGGACTTCACTCAGACTCACATCCATTGAGTCCGTGATGCCATCCAGCCATCTCATCCTCTGTCGTCCCCTTCTCCTCCTGCCCCCAATCCCTCCCAGCATCAGAGTCTTTTCCAATGAGTCAACTCTTTGCATGAGGTGGCCAAAGTACTGGAGTTTCAGCTTTAGCATCATTCCTTCCAAAGAAATCCCAGGGCTGATCTCCTTCAGAATGGACTGGTTGGATCTCCTTGCAGTCCAAGGGACTCTCAAGAGTCTTCTCCAACACCACAGTTCAAAAGCATCAATTCTTCAGCGCTCAGCCTTCTTCACAGTCCAACTCTCACATCCATACATGACCACAGGAAAAACCATAGCCTTGACTAGACGGACCTTAGTCGGCAAAGTAATGTCTCTGCTTTTGAATATACTATCCAGGTTGGTCATAACTTTTCTTCCAAGGAGTAAGCGTCTTTTAATTTCATGGCTGCAGTCACCATCTGCAGTGATTTTGGAGCCCCAAAAAATAAAGTCTGACACTGTTTCCACTGTTTCCCCATCTATTTCCCATGAAGTGATGGGACCGGATGCCATGATCTTCGTTTTCTGAATGTTGAGCTTTAAGCCAACTTTTTCACTCTCCTCCTTCACTTTCATCAAGAGGCTTTTTAGCTCCTCCTCACTTTCTGCCATAAGGGTGGTGTCATCAGCATATCTGAGGTTATTGATATTTCTCCCGGCAATCTTGATTCCAGCTTGTGTTTCTTCCAGTCCAGCGTTTCTCATGATGTACTCTGCATATAAGTTAAATAAGCAGGGAGACAATATACAGCCTTGACGTACTCCTTTTCCTATTTGGAACCAGTCTGTTGTTCCATGTCCAGTTCTAACTGTTGCTTCCTGACCTGCATACAGATTTCTCAAGAGGCAGGTTAGGTGGTCTGGTATTCCCATCTCTTTCAGAATTTTCCACAGTTTATTGTGATCCACACAGTCAAAGGCTTTGGCATAGTCAATAAAGCAGAAATAGATGTTTTTCTGGAACTCTCTTGCTTTTTCCATGATCCAGCGGATGTTGGCAATTTGATCTCTGGTTCCTCTGCCTGTTCTAAAACCAGCTTGAACATCAGGGAGTTCACGGTTCACATATTGCTGAAGCCTGGCTTGGAGAATTTTGAGCATTACTTTACTAGCGTGTGAGATGAGTGCAATTGTGCGGTAGTTTGAGCATTCTTTGGCATTGCCTTTCTTTGGAATTGGAATGAAAACTGACCTTTTCCAGTCCTGTGGCCACTGCTGAGTTTTCCAAATTTGCTGGCATATTGAGTGCAGCACTTTCACAGCATCATCTTCCAGGATTTGAAACAGCTCAACTGGAATTCCATCACCTCCACTAGCTTTGTTCTTAGTGATGCTTTCTAAGGCCCACTTGACTTCACATTCCAAGATGTCTGGCTCTAGATTAGTGATCACATCCTCATGATTATCTGGGTCGTGAAGATCTTTTCTGTACAGTTCTTCTGTGTATTCTTGCCACCTCTTCTTAATATCTTCTGCTTCTGTTAGGTCCATACCATTTCTATCCTTTATCGAGCCCATCTTTGCATGAAATGTTCCCTTGGTATCTCCAATTCTCTTGAAGAGATCTCTAGTCTTTCCCATTCTGTTGTTTTCCTCTATCTCTTTGCATTGATTGCTGAAGAAGGCTTTCTTATCTCTTCTTGCTATTCTTTGGAACTCTGCATTCAGATGCTTATATCTTTTCTTTTCTCCTTTGCTTTTCGCCTCTCTTCTTTTCAGTGCTATTTGTAAGGCTTCTCCAGACAGCCATTTTGCTTTTTTGCATTTCTTTTCCATGGGGATGGTCTTGATCCCTGTCTCCTGTACAATGTCACGAACCTCATTCCATAGTTCATCAGGAACTCTGTCTATCAGATCTAGGCCCTTAAATCTATTTCTCACTTCCACTGTATAATCATAAGGGATTTGATTTAGGTCATACCTGAATGGTCTAGCGGTTTTCCCTACTTTCTTCAATTTAAGTCTGAATTTGGAAATAAGGAGTTCATGATCTGAGCCACAGTCAGCTCCTGGTCTTGTTTTTGTTGACTGTATAGAGCTTCTCCATCTTTGGCTGCAAAGAATATAATCAATCTGATTTCGGTGTTGACCATCTGGTGATGTCCATGTGTAGAGTCTTCTCTTGTGTTGCTGGAAGAGGGTGTTTGCTATGACCAGTGCATTTTCTTGGCAAAACTCTATTAGTCTTTGCCCTGCTTCATTCCGCATTCCAAGGCCAAATTTGCCTGTTACTCCAGGTGTTTCTTGACTTCCTACTTTAGCATTCCAGTCCCCTATAATGAAAAGGACATCTTTTTTGGGTGTTAGTTCTACAAGGTCTTGTAGGTCTTCATAAAACCGTTCAACTTCAGCTTCTTCAGCATTACTGGTTGGGGCATAGACTTGGATAACTGTGATATTGAATGGTTTGCCTTGGAAACGAACAGAGATCATTCTGTCGTTTTTGAGATTGCATCCAAGTACTGCATTTCGGACTCTTTTGTTGACCATGATGGCTACTCCATTTCTTCTGAGGGATTCCTGCCCGCAGTAGTAGATATAATGGTCATCTGAGTTAAATTCACCCATTCCAGTCCATTTTAGTTCGCTGATTCCTAGAATGTCGACGTTCACCCTTGCCATCTCTTGTTTGACCACTTCCAATTTGCCTTGATTCATGGACCTGACATTCCAGGTTCCTATGCAATATTGTTCTTTACAGCATCAGATCTTGCTTCTATCACCAGTCACATGCACAACTGGGTATTGTTTTTGCTTTGGCTCCATCCCTTCATTCTTTCTGGAGTTATTTCTCCACTGATCTCCAGTAGCATATTGGGCACCTAACGACCTGGGGAGATTCTCTTTTGATATCCTATCATTTTGCCTTTCATACTGTTCATGGGGTTCTCAAGGCAAGAATACTGAAGTGGCTTGCCATTCCCTTCTCCAGTGGACCACGTTCTGTCAGACCTCTCCACCATGACCTGCCCGCCTTGGGTTGCCCTGCAGGCATGGCTTGGTTTCATTGAATTAGACAAGGCCCTGTTCCTAGTATGATTAGATTGACTAGTTTTCTGCGAGTATGGTTTCAGTGTGTCTGCCCTCTGATGCTCTCTTGCAACACCTACCATCTTATTTGCGTTTCTCTTACCTTGGGCTTGGGTTGTCTCTTCATGGCTGCTCCATAGCACAGCCGCTGCTCCTTACCTTGGACGAGGGGTATCTCCTTACTGCTGCAGTTCCTGACCTTCAACGTGGGACAGCTCCTTTAGGCCCTCCTGGGCCTGCGCAGCCCCTGCTCCTCGGGTTGCTCCTCCTGGCCACCGGCCGTGGCCTCGGGCGTGGGTGGCTTCTCCCAGCTGCCGCCCCTGGCCTCGGGCTCAGGGTGGCTCCTCCAGGTCACCAACCCTGGCCTTGGACGTGCGGTGTCTCTTCCTGGCCGCCCCTGACCTCGGATACAGGGTAGCTCCTCCTTAGCTTATGCTTGTCTGTAATGCTTTGGATTTCTCCATTGAAATCTGAATGAGGGACTTACTAAATAGTATATTCTTGCTTATTGGTTCTTCCTTGTCATTG
The DNA here is from genome assembly GCA_006410675.1 of Oreotragus oreotragus. Classification (NCBI taxonomy): domain Eukaryota; kingdom Metazoa; phylum Chordata; class Mammalia; order Artiodactyla; family Bovidae; genus Oreotragus; species Oreotragus oreotragus. Next base: position 414,597 of record SJYX01024889.1, read on the forward strand.
CTTTAAAATGTCATGACATTTCCTTCTGTCCTGCAGAGTTTCTGCCTAGAAATTAGTTATAACCTTAGAAGAATTCCTTTGTATGTTATTTTTTTGTTTTTCCATATTGCTTTTAATATGTTTCCTTTATCTGTATTTTTATTAATTTGATTAATCTTTATAGCATCATGTTTATCCTTGTGTTTATTCTTTTTAGGGCTCTTTGCACTTCCTGGACTTGAATGATTCTTCCTTTCCCACGTTAGGGGGCTTTGCAACTATTATTTATATATTTTCAAATATTTTCTCAAATTTTTTTCTCTCTCTTCTCCTTTTGAGACCCTTTTAATGTGAATTTTGTTACATTTAATGTTGTCCCAGAAGTCTCTTAGACTGTCTTAATTTCTTTGCATTCTATTTTTCTTTAACCTGTTCCCCAGCAGTGATTGCCAACATTTTGTCTTCCACCTCACTTCTCTATCCTTTTACCTCATTTATTCTGCTGTTGATCCCTTCAAGTATATTTTTCATTTCAATTTTTGCACTATTCATCACTGTTTTTTTCTTCAGTTCTTCTAGTTTAAAAAAAAATTCCTTGTGTCTTCTTGATCTGTGCCTTCCATTCTTTTCACGAGATACTGGATATTATTTTCTATCATTGCTCTATAGTCTTTTTCAAGTAGGTTGCCAATCACCACCCACTTGGTTGTTCTTCTGGATTTTTTTTTTCCTTCATCTTTTATCTAGGACATATTCCTTTGCTGTTTCTCTGTCAAACTTTCTGTGGCTTCAATTTCCATTCTGAAGTCTATAGGATTGTAACTCTTCTTATTTCTGCTCACTGACCCCTTGCGTGTGAAGCTTTCTAAGAATGTTTTTCAGGCTTTCTGGTGAGAGGAACTTGTTCCTGCCCACTGGTGGGTGCAGCTGGGTCTTATCTCTCTGTTGGGCAGAGTCATGTTAAGAAGTGTGTTTGTCAGGGAACTTTTTATTCAGTAAGACCTTAAGCATCCCATCTAATGGGTAGGGCTGTATTCCTGCCCTGTTGGTTGTTTGGCCTAATGTGTTTCAATACTAGAGTCTATAGGGTGTTGGGTGGGGCCAGGTCATGATAAGGAAATGGTGGTCTTCATGAGGACTCATACTTGTGAATACTCACCAGAACTGTTGCTGTCTTTGTCCGTGTACCTGTGGTGAGACACAGCTGCCCCCTGCCTCCACAGGGACACTCCAATACTAGCAGGTAATTCTAGTCCAGGTTCTTATGAGATCACCTCTTTATTCCTGGTTCCTGGTGTGCATGCAATAGTGTATGTGTGTGCTCTCCAAGAGTGGAGCTTCTGTTTCCCCCAGTCCTGTGGAATTCCTGTGACTAAACTTCGCTGGCCTTCAAAGGCAGATGCACTGTGGACTCCTCAGATTGACAGATTCCTGGGTTTGGGCTGATATGAAAATAATAACTTTCAGTCTTGTGGTCTAAATTTTGTATTATAGTTGTTTTCCTAGTAGTGTGTTGCTCACCTAGTGTATATTGCATTTCATATTGTTGTGATTACACCCCTCTTACCATTTTATTCTTTCTTCTTCTTTGTCTTTGGATTCAGGGTATCTTTTTGGTAGGTTCAGCATTTTTTTTTAAGTGGTTGTTCAGTGATTAATTTTGATTTTTCAATTTTCATAAGAAGTAATGAGCTCACATCCTTCCACTCCATCATTTTTGTCTCCTCTCCTTCTAGTCCTTTGCATTTCTGGCTCACTCATTCTGCCAGCTGCAAGCTGGCCTCTTTTAAAAATCACAAGATACCTAACTGTTTAAAGTGCCCAAAGGTCTCTGGTACTATAAAAGAAGGGTGAGAAAAGGAGAACACCTCTTCTCCTTCACACTGAAATGCTGTCCAGATTGGAAACTAAAGGCTATCATAGTACCTGCCTCTATACTTGGATTTCAAAGTTCAGCTCAGAGTGTCTTCTTTTCTAAATATTTTCTGTAAAGGAAACATTCATGTTACCAGAGGCAAGTCTGAGAATCTTTGTTGGGAGGAATACTGATTTCCAGCTCCTTAAGTTTCCCAGAGGAAAGCATTTCTTTTATCATTCTTTCTTTATTAATGCTTTTGTGAGCTTTATTATACAGTTTCTTAAAAAAATCTCTTTTTGTGTTGAAGTGATTAGATGTTCTCTTTATTTTACGGACTTGTATATCCCGTCTCTTCCTCAGATTTCAAAAGCTTTAAGCTATTATTTCTTTAAGTAAGCTCTTTGCTCTCCTTTTCCTCATTCTTTCATTCTGGCATACCAATTAATCTTATGTTTTCTTTTCAAATGGAGTTGAATAGTTCTTGTCAATTTTTTTTATTAAAAAAATCTTAGTTTTCTTTCCTCTTCTACCCAAATTATTTCTATATTTCTATCTTTGAGCTTGCGAATTCTCTTTCCCACATGGGCTGCTCTATTTCCAATACTTTGGAGTGCATTTTTTAATTTCTAAATTCTTCACCTCTAAAATGTATGATTTTTTTTTAACATTTCAGTCTCTTTGGAGAAGTATTTTTTCTGTTCATTAAATTTATTCCTAAGTCCATTGTACTATCTTTCTGAGTTTTCTTATAGGACATTAAGTTTCTAGATTGCAATTATTTTTTGAATCTCTGTCAGTTATATGATAATATTCCATATGTTTAGGGACTTCCCTGGTAGCTCAGATGGCAAAGTGTCTGTCTACAATGTGGGAGACCAGGATTCAATCCCTGGTTTGCGAAGATCCCCTGGAGAAGGAAATGGCAATCCACTCCAGTACTATTGCCTGGAAAATCCCATGGGCAGAGGAGCCTGATAGGCTACAGTCCATGGGGTCGCAAAGAGTCAGACACAACTGAGCGACTTCACTTTCACTTTCCATGTTTAGATTTGTCTTATGGATAACTGTAATTTTCTTCTAGTGTTATTGTTTTTCCTTTTTTTTTTTTTTTTTCTTTCTCCTAGCTCATTTAAGGTAGCAGCGCCTTTCTGACTTAGGTAACACTTTGTTTACTTTAATTCTAACACTTCAATAGTTCGACAATTAGAGACTTTTTTTTTTTTTTTTGCTTTATAGTCAATGTTGCTATATCATAAGCATTTGCTTCACTTTTTTTATTCATTTATTTTTAACTGAAAGATAATTACAATATTTTGCTCATTTCTGCCATACATCAACGTGGATCATCCGTATGTATAATAATGTCCCCTCCCTGTTGAGCATCCCTCCCATCTCCTACCACATCCCGTCTCTAGATTGTCACATAGTCCTGGCTTGAGTTCCCCAAATAATAATACAAATTCCCACAGTCTATTTTGCATATGTTAGTGTGTATGTTTCCATGCTACTTTCTCCACTGGTACTACCCTCTCCTTCCTACCCATCCCACAAGTCCAAAAATCTGTTCTGTATATCTGCATCTCCATTGCTGCCTTACAAATAGATCAATCAGTACCATCTTTCTATATTCCATATATATGTTTTAATATGTGATATTTATACTACACCTACCAAGCAGCAGACATCAGAAGCAAGAGGAGCTAGGATCCTGTAGCCTGAAGAGTAGAGACCACAAACCCAGGAAGTACAACAAAATGAGATGAAATATGTTGCAGATGAAGGAGCAAGATCATATCTTAAAACAACAAGCACATGAAAAGATAAGAATCTAACTGAAAAAGAATTCACAGTAACAATAGTAAATATTATCTAAGATCTCAGAGAAAGAACAGAGGCACAGATCAAGAAAATACAACACAAAGACTTAGAAGAAGTAAATAATGAGCACAGATGGACTATACAAAAACTGGAATTAAAAATATAGTAGAAGGAACCAATAGCAGAATAACAGGCAAAAAAAAAAAAAAAAAGCTAAGTAACCTGGAAAACAAGATAGTGGAAATTTCTGCTACATAGCAGAATAAAGAAAAAGAGAATGAACAGAAATGAGGACAATCTCAGAGACTTTCGGGACATCTCTTATACCAACAGATAGATCATCAACACAGAAAATTGAGAACCCTTAAGGAGTGGAGCACGGAACATCTCAAAACATACTCATGCTGGGAACCAGTTCAAGATGGTGAAATAGAAGGACGTGCACTCATCTCCTCCTGCATGGGTGCCAAAATCAAACTGGCTGTTGAACAATCATTAACAGGAGGATGATGGAAACCATCATTAAAAGATACCCACTTCCAAAGACAAATAAAAAGCAACAGCAAGACAGTAGAAGGGACAAAAACACAATAAAATCAAATCCCATACCACCTTGGTGGGTGACGGAAAACTGGAGCACAATAATACAAAAGAAGTTTTTCTCACTGTTGTGAAGGTTCAGAGCGTCATTTCAGGTTTCCCAGCCTAGGGATTCAGCAAAAGTGGCTAGGAATCCCCAGGGAAGCTGAATTTGAAGGCCACCAGGATTTTATTTTAGGATTTCTAGAGAACCAGGAGAAACAGACTCCATGCTGCTGCTGCTGTGGCTAAGTTGCTTCAGTCATGTCCGACTCTATGCGACCCCATAGATGGCAGCCCACTAGGTTCCTCTGTCTCTGGGATTCTCCAGGCAAGAATACTGGAGTGGGTTGCCATTTCCTTCTCCAATGCATGAAAGTTAAAGTGAAGTCACTCAGTCATGTCCAACTCTTAGCAACCCCATGGACTGCAGGGTACAAGGCTTCTCCATCCATGGGATTTTACAGTCAAGAGTACTCCATGCTAGGAGGGCACAAATAAAATCTTGTGCATAACAAGACCCAGGGTTAAGGAACAGTGACACTACAAGAGACTGAACAAGATCTACCTGCTAATCTTGGTATACTGTGGAAGTATGGGTTGGCAGTGGCTCACCATAAGGAAAGGGGCACTAGCAGCAGCAGTCCTAAGTGCCCATTGGTATAAGTCACCTTGGAGGTCTCAATTAACTTTACCATCGAGCCCGAAGACCCCAGGGCTAGATAACCTCAGGTGAAAAAAAAACTAACAGGAAAGAAGATAGTCACACCCATCAGCAGATAATTAAAATAAAGTTTTACTAGCCATAGCCCTGCCCACCAGTGCAAGACCCAGTTTTTTCCCACTACCAGTTCCTCTCATCAGGAACCTTACAAAAACCTCTTATCTTCATCTAATAGAGAGTAGAAAGATGGAGCAAGAAGAAATACAATCCCACAGTGACTAAAATAAAAACATCATCACAGAAAGTTAATCAGAATAAAAAAAGAGAGTTTTGCCTCAGATGAAGGAATAAAATAAAAGCCTGGGGGAAAAAATAAATAAATAAAGATAGGCAACCTTCCAGAAAAAAGAAATCAAAATGATAGTGAAGATGATCCAGGATCTCAGAAACAAAATGAAGAAGATGCAAGAAATTTTTACCAAAGACCTCAAATAACTAAAGAATGAACAGAGAAGAAAAATATGCTAGAAGAAACTGATAGCAGAATAACTGAGGCAGAATGAAAACATGTACATGTATGCACTTCTATTTATCATATCACTTTGCTTGATCCCCAAACTGTAGTTATTTTATATTGTTAGGTCAAACATGTTTCCATTATGGCTTGCAGTTGTAATTATCTTTTACTTTTTGTCTGACTACTGATTGTGAAAACTGATAAACAGAGTTCACTATTGTAATTATGTAACTATTACTCAATACCATTGTATCATGATTGGTCAACCAAAAATAATAGAATTCTATGTCACTTAAACTGCCATTTAATAGAAAAACCTGTAATCACTTTTTAAAATTGAGATGCATATCAGAATTTTCTTGAAAATTTTTGAAAAGTACAAATGATCAAGTATTGCTTTTTTTTTTTTTTTTTCGGCCAAAGATCTAGATATGTTTCTAATGAGCAGCCATGTTTAAAAATAACTGGACTACATGAGGATCTTTTACTTTTATCTAGTTTATTTCACTTTTTCTATTTCATATTCAGTGCTATTTCATTTAGTTTGTTTTCCAATTTTTCCATTTCTTCTTTTTTTTAATTTTCTTTCTCAAGCCTTTATCAAGTAAAAAAGCTTTTGCATATATATACATAGCATGTATAATATATATATTCTATTAAATTTATGAATTTTTTCCAAACTAAAGAATTTATGATGTTTTAATTCCAGTTGTATGGTTTAGTATGAACATAATTCTAAATCTCTAATTTAAAAATAAATATTCAACAAGCAATAAAGGTTTACTCTACAACACATGGAACTATAGTCAATATCTTGTAATAATCTATAATGGAAAATAATTTTTAAAATAATATGTGTAGATATATATATGTATAACTGAATGACACACATGAAAAATAATTCTACTTTTGGTAATTTAGTAATGTTTGCCTTTTTGCCAGTTTTTCCAAACATCCTATGAGTGTTTAATAACGTATGAGATGCAAAATTTTAAGTATATTTCTGTAGGATATGATTAATATAAATTATTTAAATATAAATCTATTACATTGAAAAATTTAATGACACCATTCAAGATGTTCCTATTGTTAGTTTTTCTGCCCTTGACAAAATAATCTCAGAGAAATGTTAATATGTCTCACTATGATTATGTATTTTTTCTTTTCCCTTATATTTCTTCTGATTTTTGTTTCATCATTGTTTCTTTGTTATTAAGATGTCTATTTGTTTATGATGTCCGTCTTTTTTATGAATTGCACCATTTATCATTAAAAATAAATATAAGTACATGTAAAAAATAACAACAACAAAAAGAGAAAAATTGAAAAACATAAACTAGATGAAATGAGAGCACTGAATATGAAATAGAAATTTTGAAAATTGTATACAACTTTGGGGATAAGTAGAGTGATGTGGTAAATGGAAGTGCACATATGCACATGTTTTCATCCACCCAGCTAGTCTATGTTTTTTGGTTGGTGTATCTGATTCATTTACATTTAAGGTAATTATCGATATGCATGGTCCTATTATTGTTTTCTTCATTGTTTTGGGTTTATTTTCTGCAGGTATGTCTTTTCCTTCTTTTGTTTCCTGCCTAGAGAAGTTCCTTTAGTGTCTGTTATAAAGCTGGTTTACTGGTGCTGATTTCTCTTAACTTGCCTATAAAAATTTTGATTTATCCATCAAATCTGAAGAGTCTTGCTGGGTACAGTATTCTTGATTGTAGGTTTTTCCCTTTAATTATTTTAAATATATCTTGCCATTCCTTTCTGGTTTGTAGAGTTTCTGATGAGAAATAAGCTGATAACCTTATGGGAGTTCCTTGTATGTTATTTGCTGTTTTCCCTTGTTGCTTTTAATATTTTATTTGTCTTTTTGTTTTGATTACTATGTGCCTCAGTGTGTTCCTCCTTGGGTTTATCTTACCTGGGACTCTCTGTACTTCTTGACTTGGTTGATTATTCCCTTTCCCATGTTAGAAAAGTTTTCAACTCTGTTCTTTTCAAATATTTTCTCAGGTCCTTTCTCTCTCTCTTCTTCTGGGCCCATATAATGAAAATGTTGGTGCATTTAATGTTGTCCCAGATGTCTCTTAAGCTGTCTTCATTTCTTTACATTGTTTATTCTGTGGCAGAGTGATTTCTGCCATTCTGTCCTTCAGATCATTTATCCGTTCTTCTGCCTCAGTTAATCTGCTATGGATTCCTTCTAGTGTATTATTCATCTCTGTTTGTTCTTTTTTTTTTTTTTTTTAATCTTTGGTAAGCATTTCTTGCATCTTCTCTATCTTTGCCTCAATTCATTTTCCAATATCCTGGATCATCTTCACTATCATTATTTTGAATTCTTTTTCTGGAAGGTTGCCTGCCTCCACTTCATTTAGTGTTTCTCTAGGGTTTTATCTTGTCCCTTCATCCAAGAGAAAACTTTCTGCTTTTTCATGCTGATTAAATTTTTTGTAATGTGATTTTGTTTCAGTCCCTGTGTGATTGTCGTTAATCTTGCTTCTTCTGCCCTCCCTCTGATGGAGAAAGTTAAAGCTTGTAAAAGATTCCTGATGTGGGGGACTGGTGGTGGGAAAAACTGGGTCTTGCTCTGGTGTTATTGTTATTCTTTCTCAGAAAATGTATAGACTTTTGCCTAGCTACAAAATTTATGACATTTTGATTCTACTTGTTTGACTTAGTATGAATAGAATAATGGGATTCTAATTTATATTCACTCAAAACTTTGATATAGTTCCATATAATTTGGCATCTAATATTACTGATAAAATCTAGAACGTTTATTATATTAGTGATTTTTAAAAAGTGAATGAGACTTGAAACTCCTAATCCAATTCTGAGAATATATATATGTGTATATATATATATATATATATATATATACACACTATGTTGTAAAAATCTAGGAAATTAACATGTAATACAGATTTTTGTTTTGATTTCACAAAGATTTATGCTAATGTCCATCATTTTTTTCTCACCTTATTCAAGATTCCGTGTATTTAGCTCCATTGAGCAGAATCAGCTGCATGAAACAAATCCTGGTAAATTCTCTGTTCATTTTTATTCTATCACATGACATTCTCTAATTTTTCTTTTTATTACTTCTTAGATACACTCATCTTTTAAAAGTGGGAACTTAATATCCAAATACATAGGTTTTTTACAATGTATTTGATATAAATCTCTCATTTAAATGTTTTCTTCTCTACACTTGCTGTCTTTAGCTTTTCATTTCTCTAATCTTAGTGACACTTGCAATATCTAAGTGAAAGATCTCTTGTGGCAAGTGTTTCATTGCACTTGAAAATATGTGGGCTATTTTCAAATATCTCTTGTTACTGATTTCTAGCATACACCCACAGTGATAAGAGAAGAAACTCTGATTGATTTAAATAACTTTTGTTTTTGTTGGTGCTTAGTTACTACATTTGCAAACAATGGATTACAGCATGACAGGCTTCTTTATCCTTCATAATCTCCTGGGGTTTGCTCAATTCATGTATGTTGAGTTGGTGATGCTATCGAACCATCTTATCCTCTGCAACCCTCTTCTCCTTTTGCATTCAACCTTTCCAAGCATCCCTTGTGACTCAGCTGGTAAAGAATTCGCCTGCAATGCAGAAGAACTGGGTTCAATCCCTGAGTTGGGAAGAGCCCTTGGAAAAAGGAAAGTCTATAGACTCCAGTATTCTGGCCTGGAGAATTCCATCAACTGTATAGTCCACTGAGAATCAAAAGTCAAGACATGACTGAGTGACTTTCATTGCCTTAGAGTACCATGTCCTCAGGATCTGGAGGCTAGTTTCCCAACATCAAGGACCTTTACAGTGATTCAGATCTTTGCAGAAGATGGCCAAAGTATTGGAGTTTCAGAATCAGTCTTTTTGATGTATATTTAAAGGTGATTTCAATTAGAGTTGGTTGGTTTAATCTCCTTGCAGTCCTAGGGAATCTCAAAAGTGTTCTCCATTACCACAATTTGAAAGCATCAATTCTTCTGTGCTCAGCCTCTTTTATTGTCCAACTCTCACATTTGTACATGATATTATATCCTTCTACTTTTCTGTCTGTTCATTCTATTAATTTTTTTGAGAGTTTCATAGTGAAACTTCAACTCTAAAACTTAATATATGTAAATATTTATACAATTTATGCAAATATAAAATTGTATGAATTTTATACAATTTATAAAAATAATTGTAATATATAGTGGAACTATCAATAAACTTGTTCTGTATTTTTGAAATCTTCTGCAAATGCATTAACACTCTTTCATAATTTAAAAATATAAAAAAAACAAAAAGGAGAAAATATAAAATTAATAAGTAACTCACATGTTATATGACAAATTAGTCCAGAAAGACCTAATAGTTATAGAACAATCCATCTGAAAGGAGCAGAATGCATCCTCTCCTCAAATGAGCACAGAACATTCTCTGGGATAGATCACATCCAGGGTCACAAATCAAGCCTCAGTAAGGTGAAGAAAATTGAAATCATTTGAAACATTTTTCAACCACAACACTATGAAATTAGAAATCAATTAGAGCAAAAAAAATCCTGTAAAATTAAAATTCAGGTTAAATATTATGTTGGTAAACAGCTAATAGCTCAAAGAATAAATGTGAAAAAACTGCCCAGAAACAATACCTAAGGGATGTGGCAAAAGCGGTTCTAAGAAACAAGTTTGCACCAAAACAATCTTAAGTCAAGGAAAAAAAAATAAAAATATCAAATAAACAACCTAACTTTATATCTAAAGCAGCTAGAGAAAAATGAACAAACAAATGCAAATTTAGAAGGAAATAAGTAATCATGAAGATCAGAGTAGAAATAAAAATTATTCTTTGAGAAGATAAAAAATTGATAAATATTAGTTAGACACATCAAAAAAGGAAGAGAAGACTCAAATAAAATTATAAATGAAAAAGGTGAAGTTACAAATGACACCACAGAAATACAAAAGATCATAAGAGAAAAATTGCAAGCAACTATATGTCAATAAAATTGACACATGGAAGAAATGGACAAAGTCTTAGAAAGTTGCAACCATCCAAGACAGAACCAGAAAGAAATAGAAAATATGAACAGATCAGTCATAAATACTGAAGCTAAAATTGTTATTTCTTATTTCAAAACTTTCAACAAACAAAAGAACAAAACCCAGTGGCTTCACAGGCTGCTAAGTCACTTCAATCGTGTCCAACTCTGTGCGACCCCATAGATGGCAGCCCACCAGGCTCCCCCATACCTGGGATTCTCCAGGCAAGAACACTGGAGTGGGTTGCCATTTCCTTCTCCAAGGCTTCACAGGCAAATTTTATCAAATATTTAGGGTAGAGCTAAAACCTATCCTTATCCAGTTCTTCCAAAAACCTGCCTATGAATGAAAACTGTCAAACATATTACATGAAACCACCATCATCCTGATGCCAAAACCAGACAAAGATACCACAAGAAAAGAAAATTACGATCAATATCACTGATGGACATAGATGCAAAAATCTTGAACAAAATCCTAGCAAACAGGTTCCAATAATGCTTTAAAAGTATCATACATCATGATCAAGTGGAATTTTCCCAGTGATGCAAATATTTTTTGCTATATTCAAATCAATCCATGTGATACACTATATCAACAAATTAACAGAAATAAAAGGACAAATAGATAGTACCACAGTAACATTACAGGACTTTGCACCTCAATTTCAACAATGGGGAAAACATCAGACAGAAAAAAACATTGGTATTAAAGGATGCATTAAATTTGATGTACGTCTCTCTCTTATACACACACACACATATGTGTATATATATATGTGTGTGTGCGTGTGTGTGTGTGTGTGTGTATATATATATTATTTTATGACAAAGTAGCTGAATACACATCTTTTCAAGTGTACCTGGAACATTATCCATGATAGATCACATGATGCTAGGCCACAAAACAATTCTTGGTAAATTTTAAAAGCTTGAAATAATATCAAGTCTTTGGAACACAAGGCTATGAGATGAGAAATCAACTGCAAAGGGGAAGAAACTGCAAAACACAGATACATGGAAGCTACTAATCAGACAGTGGCTTGCAGAAGAAATTTTAGAAGTTATTAAATAATGAGCTGTGTGCTCAGTCACTCAATCATGTCTATCTCTTTTTGACCGTATGGATATCTGGAGGCAAATGGAAACAAAAACACAGCTATCTAAGATGTATGGTGTGCAGAAAGAATGAGTGCTGAGCAGAAGGATGTGTGCTTACTTCCTCCTGACGAAGCACCAAAATTCCAACTAGCTGTTGAGCAACCATTAACAAGAGAACTATGGATCCCACCAAAAAAGATACACACATTCAAAGACAAAGAAGAAGCTGCAATGAGATGGTAGGAGGGGAACAAACACAATAAAATAAAATTCTATCACTTCAGGATGGGCTACTCACAAACTGGAAAATGAAAATACTAAATAAGTTCTCTCACTGTTGTTAAGGTTCTAAGCCCCATATCAGGCTTTCCAGCCTGATGATCTGGCAAATACACTGGGAGCCCCTAGGGAATCTGACTTTGAAGGCCAGCAGGTTTTGATCAGGACATTCACAGGACTGGGGAAAACAGATTCCATTATTGGAGAGCACAAACAAAATCTTGCAAACCAAGACCCAGAGGAAAGGAGCAATGACCCCCACAGGTCATAACCTGAACCAGAGCTACCTGATAGTGCTGTAGGGTCTCCTCTGGAGGCATCCATCAAGAGTGGTTCATTGGGGGGTGGAGGCCCTGGTAACAGAAGACCTGGAATATGCCTCTAGGCTAACGTCCTCTTGAAGGTCACTATTAACCCTTCTTAAGAACCCATAGATCCCAGGCCTGAGTCACCTCAGGCCAAGCAATTAACAGAGGAGGGATCACAACTCCATCCATCAGCAGAAAATTGGATTAAAGTTTTACTGAATACAGCCCTGCTCACCAGAGCAAGATCTTGTTTTTTCCACTTCCAGTCCCTCCCATCAGGAAGTTTAAGCAAATCTCTTAGCCTGATCTGCTAGAGGACTGACAGAAGAAGCACGAAGAACTATAATTCCATAGTGGTTAGAATGAAAACCACATTGCAGAAAGTTACTCAAAATGAAAAAGCAGGGAATTACATTTCAGATAAAGGGATGTGATAAAAGTTTAGAAAAACAACTAAATGAAGTGGAAATAAACAAACTTCCAGAAAAAAAATTCAGAATAGTGATATTAAAGATAACCCAGGATATCAGAAAAAGAATGGAGAAGATGCAAGAAATGTTTACCAAAGATCTAGGAGAACAAAATAACAAACAGGGATGAACAATACAGTAGAAGATATCAATAGCAGAATAAAGGAGGCAGAAGAATGGATAATGACCTGGAGGACAGAATGGTGGGAATCATTGCCACAGAACAGAATATTAAAATAGTAATAATAAAATATAGCCTAGGAGATCTCAAGGATAACATTAAATGCACCAACTTTTCCATTACAAGGGTCCCAGAAGAAGAAGAAGAGAGAAAAGACCCAAAAATTTTTTTGAAGAGATAATAACGGAAAAATTCCCCTAACATGAGAAAGGAAATAGTCAAACAAGTCCAGGAAGTGGAGAGAGACTTAAGCAGTATAAACCCAAGAAGGAGCATACCAAAACACATAGTAATGAAATTGACAAAACTTAAAGACAAAGATTAAAATGTTAAAAACAACAAAGAAGAAAAATAACGTAAAAAAGAACTCCCATCAAGCTGATTTCTCAACAGAAACTCTACAAGCCAGAAAGGAATGGCAGAATATATTTAAGTGATGAAAGGGAACATGTCCTCTAAGATCAAAAGCAACACAAGGATATTGCTGTCACTAGTTTTATTCAGTGTAGCATCATCAACCTTCTTGACTTCAGACTATAATACAAAGTAACAGTCACCAAAGCAGTATAGTACTGGCACAAAGACATAAATATAAAGAAATAGAACAAGATAGAAAGCCCAGAGGTAAACTAACATACCTATGGTAAACTTATCTTTGACAAAGGAGGCAAGATCATACAATGGAAAAAAGAGTCTTTCCAATAAATGGTTCTGGAAAAACTGGACAGCTATATGTAAAATTAAAACACTTCCTAACAGCATACACAAAGATAAACTCAAAATGGATTAAAGATCTAAATGTAGGACCAGAAACTATAAAACTTTTAGAGGAAAACATAGGCATAAATCTCTTTGACATAAATCACAGCAAGGTCCTCTATGACCCACTTTCCAGATCAATGGAGATTTTAAAAAAGAGACCTAATTAAACTTAAAAACTTTTGTACAATGAAGGAAACTATAAGCAAGGTGAAATGACAACCCTCAGAATGAGAGAAAATATCAGCAAATGATACAATTGTCAATTAATTTCCAAAATATACAAGCAACAACTCATGCAGCTCAATGCCAGAAAAGGAAACAGTCCAATTGAAAATTGGGCAGAAGACCTAAACAAAGATTTATCCAAATAAGATATACAGATAAACACTTGGAAGGATGCTCAATATAACTCATTAGTAGAGAAATGCAAATCTAAACTACAATAAAATATCACCTCTCCCCAGTCAGAATGGCCAACATCAAAATGTCTAGAAAAATAAATGCTGGAGAGGATACAGAGAAAATAGAACCTTCCTACACTATTTGAACTGTAAACTGATGCAGGCACTGTGGAGAACAGTATAGAGATTCCTTAAAAAACTAGAAATAAAACTACCATGTTACCTCACAATCTCACTACTGGGCATACACCCTGAAGAAACCATAAGGGGAAAAAAAAAAAAAATGTATCCCAGTATTCATCACAGCACTATTTACAATACCTAGGACCTTGAAGCAATCCAGATGTCCATCTACAGATAGATAGATAAAGATGTTGTAGCACATACATACAATGGAATATTATTCAGCTACAAAAAGGAATGCATTAGAGTCAGTTCTAAAAAGGTGGATGAGCCTAGAACCTATTATATAGAATGAAGTAAGTCAGAAAGGGAAAAATAAATATCATATATTAATGAATATATATGGCATCTATAAAGATGTTACCAATGAACATATTTACAGGTTAGCAATGGAAATGAAGACTTAGATAACAGACTTGTGGACACTGGTGGAAGAAAAGTGTGGAAAGGATTTAGAGAGTAACAAATACATTACCATATATAAAATTGATAGCAAGTGAAAATTTGTCATATGATGCAGTGAGCTCAAATCATGTCCTCTGTGATAACCTCGAGGGGTGGGATGGGGTGGGAAGGAGGTTTAATATTGGGGGGCACATATGTATAAATATACATGATTCATGTTGATATATGCCAGGAACCAACACAATATTATAAAGCAATTATCCTCCAATTAAATTAAGAGACCAAAAAAGGGTGTTTTATGCAATATAAATGACTAAAAAGTGGAGGCAGCTATAGCTATACACATATCAGATAAAATATACATTAAAATGNGGGGGGGATGGGGTGGGAAGGAGGTTTAATATTGGGGGGCACATATGTATAAATATACATGATTCATGTTGATATATGCCAGGAACCAACACAATATTATAAAGCAATTATCCTCCAATTAAATTAAGAGACCAAAAAAGGGTGTTTTATGCAATATAAATGACTAAAAAGTGGAGGCAGCTATAGCTATACACATATCAGATAAAATATACATTAAAATGCAATCTTTATAGAAAACAAAGAAGGGGATTATATATTGATGTACAAGAAAATGCTATTTCACTCATTAACACGTATGCACCCTTTGCAGGAACATCTAAATATACAAAGCAAATATTTAAACACATAAAGGAATAAATTTAACACAATACAGTAACAGTACAGGACTTTAACACCCCACTTACATCAATGGAGATGTTATCCAGGCAGAAAATCAGTAAAGCAACAGTTATCTTCAATGATGCAAACAACCACTAGGACTTAAATGATACCTCTGGGACATCACCAAATGGTCAACACCGAAATCAGATTGATTATATTCTATTCAACGAAAGATGGAGAAGCTCTATACAGTCAACAAAAACAAGACCAGGAGCTGAGTGTGGCTCAGATCAGGAACTCCTTATTTCCAAATTCAGACTTAAATTGAAGAAAGTAGGGAAAACCACTAGACCATTCAGGTATGACCTAAATCAAATCCCTTATGATTATACAGTGGAAGTGAGAAATATATTTAAGGGCCTATATCTGATAGATAGAGTGCCTGATGAACTATGGAATGAGGTACGTGACACTGTACAGGAGACAGGGATCAAGACCATCCCCATGGAAAAGAAATGCAAAAAAGCAAAATGGCTGTCTGGAGAAGCCTTACAAATAGCACTGAAAAGAAGAGAGGCGAAAAGCAAAGGAGAAAAGAAAAGATATAAGCATCTGAATGCAGAGTTCCAAAGAATAGCAAGAAGAGATAAAAAAGCCTTCTTCAGTGATCAATGCAAAGAAATAGAGGAAAACAACAGAAAGACTAGAGATCTCTTCAGGAAAATTAGAGATCCCAAGGGAACATTTCATGCAAAGATGGGCGCAATAAAGGACAGAAATGATCCAGACCTAACAGAAGCAGAAGATATTAAGAAGAGGTGGCAAGAATACACAGAAGAACTGTACAGAAAAGATCTTCACGACCCAGATAATCATGAGGATGTGATCACTAATCTAGAGCCAGACATCTTGGAATGTGAAGTCAAGTGGGCCTTAGAAAGCATCACTAAGAACAAAGCTAGTGGAGGTGATGGAATTCCAGTTGAACTGTTTCAAATCCTGGAAGATGATGCTGTGAAAGTGCTGCACTCAATATGCCAGCAAATTTGGAAAACTCAGCAGTGGCCACAGGACTGGAAAAGGTCAGTTTTCATTCCAATTCCAAAGAAAGGCAATGCCAAAGAATGCTCAAACTACCGCACAATTGCACTCATCTCACACGCTAGTAAAGTAATGCTCAAAATTCTCCAAGCCAGGCTTCAGCAATATGTGAACCGTGAACTCCCTGATGTTCAAGCTGGTTTTAGAACAGGCAGAGGAACCAGAGATCAAATTGCCAACATCCGCTGGATCATGGAAAAAGCAAGAGAGTTCCAGAAAAACATCTATTTCTGCTTTATTGACTATGCCAAAGCCTTTGACTGTGTGGATCACAATAAACTGTGGAAAATTCTGAAAGAGATGGGAATACCAGACCACCTAACCTGCCTCTTGAGAAATCTGTATGCAGGTCAGGAAGCAACAGTTAGAACTGGACATGGAACAACAGACTGGTTCCAAATAGGAAAAGGAGTACGTCAAGGCTGTATATTGTCTCCCTGCTTATTTAACTTATATGCAGAGTACATCATGAGAAACGCTGGACTGGAAGAAACACAAGCTGGAATCAAGATTGCCGGGAGAAATATCAATAACCTCAGATATGCTGATGACACCACCCTTATGGCAGAAAGTGAGGAGGAGCTAAAAAGCCTCTTGATGAAAGTGAAGGAGGAGAGCGAAAAAGTTGGCTTAAAGCTCAACATTCAGAAAACGAAGATCATGGCATCCGGTCCCATCACTTCATGGGAAATAGATGGGGAAACAGTGGAAACAGTGTCAGACTTTATTTTTTTGGGCTCCAAAATCACTGCAGATGGTGACTGCAGCCATGAAATTAAAAGACGCTTACTCCTTGGAAGAAAAGTTATGACCAACCTGGATAGTATATTCAAAAGCAGAGACATTACTTTGCCGACTAAGGTCCGCCTAGTCAAGGCTATGGTTTTTCCTGTGGTCATGTATGGATGTGAAAGTTGGACTGTGAAGAAAGCTGAGCGCCGAAGAATCGATGCTTTTGAACTGTGGTGTTGGAGAAGACTCTTGAGAGTCCCTTGGACTGCAAGGAGATCCAACCAGTCCATTCTGAAGGAGATCAACCCTGGGATATCTTTGGAAAGAATGATGCTAAAGCTGAAACTCCAGTACTTTGGCCACCCCATGCAAAGAGTTGACTCATTGGAAAAGACTCTGATGCTGGGAGGAATTGGGGGCAGGAGGAGAAGGGGACGACCGAGGATGAGATGGCTGGATGGCATCACGGACTCGATGGACGTGAGTCTGGTTGAACTCCAGGAGATGGTGATGGATAGGGAGGCCTGGCATGCTGCGATTCATGGGGTTGCAAAAAGTCGAACACAATTGAGCGACTGAACTGAACTGAACTAGGACATTCTATCTAAAAAGATCATAAAACACATTCTAGGGCCTTCCATGGTAGCTCAGCTGACAAATAACCCACCTGCAATGCAGGAGACTTCAGTTCAATCCCTGGGTTAGGAAGATCCCCTGTAGAAGGGATACACTACCCACTCCAGCATTCTTTGACTTTCCCGGTAGTGCAGACAGTGAAGAATCCACCTGCAAGGAGGGAGACTTGGGTTCTATCCCTGGATAAGGAAGATCCACTAGAAAAGTGAACAGCTGCCCACTCCAGTGTTCTTCCCTTGAGAATTCCATGGACAAAGGAGCCTGACAGGCTATATTCCATAGGGTCACAAAGAATCTGACACAACTGAACTCATTTTCACTTCCAACTAAACAAATAAGCAATAGAATAAAAAGCAAAGTTCAAAGTCAGAAAAGGAAGAACATAATAAAGATGAAAAGGAAAGAAAATACAAACAAAAAACAACAACAACAAAAAAAAAAGGAAAACAAAATAATGACACAAAAGGGTGGTTCTTTCAAATAAATAAATAAATAAATTAGCTAAGTTGATTAACTTTTAGCCAGAGTCATCATTTAGAAAAGAGGAAGAATGCAATGCCAAAAAAAAAAAAAAAAAAAAAATGACAGAGGAAAAAAATCCAACCATTACCACCACAGAGATTTAAAAAAATGGTAAGAGAACATTGCAAACAGATATATGTCAACAGATTGAAAAATATGAGAGAAGTAAACAAATTTCTNGCAAAAAAAAAAAAAAAAAAAAGAATGACAGAGGAAAAAAATCCAACCATTACCACCACAGAGATTTAAAAAAATGGTAAGAGAACATTGCAAACAGATATATGTCAACAGATTGAAAAATATGAGAGAAGTAAACAAATTTCTGGAAAATTTCAAAATGCCAAAACTGAATCAGGAAGAAATAAACAATTTAAACAAATTAATCCTTGAAAAACTACTAGAACTCATCAATGAACTCAGTAAATGTTCAGGATAGAAATTTAATATATAGAAATATGTTGCATTTCTATATGCTAATGATTACCTATCATAAACATAACTTAAGAATGCTTTTTTATATGTAGTTCCATAGAAAATAATTTAAAAAAATGTATCTAGGAATAGTTCTAACTAAGCAGGTAAATAATCTGTATTCTACATACTATTACACTGTATTATACATACTATTACACTAATAAAAGATATTGAAGATGACACAAACATATGGAAATATAGACCATATTCATGGATATGGAAAATTAATATTGCTAATATGTCCATATAACTTAAAGTAATCTATAAATTCAATTCAAACTCTATCAAAATAGCAAGTTTATTTTTCACAGAACTAAAAATTAATTCCAAAATATGTGTGAAAATACAAAAGACCCTGAATAGCCAAAGCAGTCTTAAGAAATAAGAATATGCTTAGATCAATGGAGAAATAACTCCAGAAAGAATGAAGGGATGGGCCAAAGCAAAAAATATACCCAGCTCTGGATGTTACTGGTGATAGAAGCAAGGTCCAATGTGGTAAAGAGCAATATTGCATAAGAACCTGGAATGTCAGGTCCATGAATCAAGGCAAATTGGAGTGGTCAAGCAAGAGATGGCAAGGGTGAACGTCAACATTCTAGGAATCGGCAAACTAAAGTGGACTGGAGTGGGTGAATTTAACTCAGATGACCATCATATCTACTACTGCAGGCAGGAATCCTTCAGAAGAAATGGAGTAGCCATCATGGTCAACAAAAGAGTCCGAAATGGAGCACTTGGATGCAATCTCAAAAATGACAGAATGATCTCTGTTCGTCTCCAAGGCAAACCATTCAATATCACAGTTATTCAAGTCTATGCCCCAACCAGTAACACTGAAGAAGCTGAAGTTGAATGGTTTTATGAAGACTTACAAGACCTTTTAGAACTAACACCCAAAAAAGATGTCCTTTTCATTATAGGGGACTGGAATGCAAAAGTAGGAAGTCAAAAAACACCTGGAGTAACAGGAAAATTTGGCCTTGGAATTTGGAATGAAGCAGAGCAAAGACTAATAGAGTTTTGCCAAGAAAATGCACTGGTCAGAGCAAACACACTCTTCCAACAACACAAAAGAAGACTCTACACATGGACATCACCAGATGGTCAACACCAAAATCAGACTGATTATATGTTTTGCAGCCAACGATGAAGAAGCACTTTACAGTCAACAAAAAAAGACCAGGAGCTGACTGTGGCTCAGATCATGAACTCCTTATTACCAAATTCAGACTTAAATTGAAGAAAGGGAAAACTGCTAGACCATTCAGGTATGACCTAAATCAAATCCCTTATGATTATACAGTGGAAGTGAGAAATAGATTTAAGGCCTAGATCTGATAGATAGAGTGCATGAAGAACTATGGAATGAGGTTCATGACACTGTACAGGAGACAGGGATCAAGACCATCCCCATGGAAAAGAAATGCAAAGAAGCAAATGGCTGTCTGAGGAGGCCTTACAAATAGCTGTCAGAAGAAGAGAGGTGAAAAACAAAGGAGAAAAGGAAAGATATAAGAATCTGAATGCACAGTTCCAGAGAATAGCAAGAAGAAATAAGAAAGCCTTCTTCAGCAATCAATGCAAAGAGATAGAGGAAAACAACAGAATGGGAAAGACTAGAGATCTCTTCAAGAAAATTAGAGATACCAAGGGAATATTTCTTGCAAAGATGGGCTTGGTAAAGGACAGAAATGGTATGGACCTAACAGAAGANAGACAGACAGACAGACAGACAGACAGACACACCCCTGACTGTACAGCTGAAACTAATACAACATTGTAAAGTAAGTATATTTCAATTTAAAAAAAATAGCATTCCCTCTAGAGACTAAGCTGGACAGGAAGGTTCAGCCTCTTCTATCTGATTCTACTAGTTTAAGGAGAGAAATACTCAATGAAACAGTTTTAGGCAATTGGAATGCTCTCTCTCCAGAGTTCCAGGGGGAAAAAATCAGATTCGAAGGAAATAATAGTTTTTATTACACACCAAGGGACAAGTTATGGAACAGGAAAAGCTTATCTCCTGGGCCCTGCCACTTTTGCTTCCTTCCTTTTAACAGGTTTGTTAAATCTGTTTGTTAACCCTGTTCTGTGGTACTGAATACAGTGCTGGATTCAGAGACAGAAACACCAACCTCTGCCACTTCCTAACTGCATCGTTCACAAAGTCACTCCATCTCCTTGCTAAGTTATCGCTAGAATTCAAGCAAGGACATAAACGTCTGAACCCGGACCTCTAAGCTGTGCCATACTAGATACTGAGGTCCAAGAGACTGTCTCTGCTCTTGCATTAGTGGTGGGGTTTGGGATGAGTGCATGCAGTAGATCTGGGTTCAATCTCTAAACTGGGAAAATCCCCTGGAAAAGGAAATGGCAACCCCCTTCAGTATTCTTGCCTGGAAAATTCCCTGAACAGAGGAGCCTGGCTGGCTACAGTCCATGGGCTCACAAAGAGTCAGACGCGACTGAACAGGAATAACACTTTTTTCCCCCTTTGGGATGAGTACATACGTGCAAGTCTGAAACAAAAACATGTTTCTCTACAGAGCTAGGGAGAAATTATATGAAAATATGGAAACAGATGTGAAAAGCAAACAGTACATTTCCAAGTAAAACTGAAAGAACCTTGGAGCTTGTGGAAGATACATTTAGGAGGTGTGGAGCCAAGGGTTTCAGGCTGGAAGGGGGTTATCCTCCATTCCAGAGAACCTTGCCTCTCTCCCTGCTGCCTGATCAGTCTCAGTCCTTAGGGGGCTGCTCTCAGCTACCCGCCACATCAACCCCCTCAGGGATCAGCAGTGTCCTTAAGGTGGTCCTTCTTTGGTTTTCACACACATGAGTCTTTTAACAGATCATTCATGAAGTCTAAGAAGCTATAACATCTCAAAGGAATGAATCTCTAATGGTAAAATTTCAGAAATAAAAACACTTTGAAAGTTTGGGGGACAGGGTTTCTGTGTGTTCAGAATATCCCTCATACCATACCCTGTAAACAATTACATTCTTTTACCAATCATAAGACCAGACCTGAAGGGGGTGCTTTAACCTGAAAATCTTCAAAGAAAGGGTGACTCTTCACCTAGGTAGCTATATATTTTTCATTCACTCATGCCAAGTTGGCCTAAATTAAAAATTTTCTGTTTCCAAAAGGCGTGCACATAGCTATATGTTGGTAAAAAGTTTATTAACTTGAGTTTTTAGCCCTGAGATTTTTTAACTTTTCAAGAAAACAATTTCTACTTCCAACGAATGAACTGAAAGTGAAAGTATCAGTCATTCAGTCATGTCCGACTCTGCAACCCCATGGACTGCAGCCCAACAGCCCCTCTGTCCATGGGATTCTCCAAACCAGGATACCAGAGTAGGTTGCCATTTCCTTTTCCAGGAGATCTTCCTGACCCAGGGATTGAACCAAAGTCAGATTCTTAACTCTGAGCCATCAGGGAACCCCAATGAACTGAAGGCTAAGCCATTAAGGATTTAGCTCTGAGCATCTGTGGAGTTCTCCCAAGTTTTGTGAAAGAAATATTTCCCCAAATATAGCTCAGTCCCTACCACTGATACTCTCAGCCCCACAGAACAGGAAGCAGTCTTAATGCACAAGGGCAGCAGTTATACCACGGTGGTTTAAAATAAAGCTTTGAACTTGGAGTTGCATTCAAACCTTCTCTCTCACTTAGCAGTCACATGACCTTGGTCAAGTTATCTAACTTTGCTAACATCTGTTCCTCTATAGAACAGCATGTCCACTCATTTTTATGTACACTAAGCTTATCCTTGTTTATCACACACAAACGTGCAGGTATTGGACTTTCAGCTTCAGCATCAGTCTTTCCAATGAATATTCAGGACTGATTTCCTTTAGGATTGACTGGTTTGATCTCCTTGCAGTCCAAGGGACTCTCAAGAGTCTTCTCTAACACCATAGTTCAAAAGCATCAATTCTTTGGTGCTCAGCTTTCTTTATAGTCCAACTCTCACATCCATACATGACTACTGGAAAAACGATAGCTTTAACTAGATGGAATTTTGTTGGCAAAGTAATGTCTCTGCTTTTTAATATGCTGTCTAGCTTGGTCATAACTTTTCTTCCAAGGAGCAAGCGTCTTTTAATTTCATGGCTGCAGTCACCATGTGCAGTGATTTTGGAGCCCAAAAACTGGGGATGGGGAAAAGCTTCTAGGCATCCTTGGGATTCTCACCAACACTTTGCAACAAAGTCCAGAGCCAATGGAGTCCTCTGCTATTTATAGCTTTCTTCCTCACCTCACTCTCTTACAAGCTCAAATTTCAGACTAATCCATTCATAACCAAACAGTCACCATTAGGGACTTTTAACTGAGATCATCAAAAAGCTTATAAACAGTTACTTGAGATCAGTCTCTTGAAGAGTTTCCTGACTGGAGATGCAACATCTACAGGATATTAAACTCATGGCATATTAAATAGATTCTGCATGAGTTTACATTTCCTCAACTGTGTACACCTTCTAAAATGATGGTGTGCGTCTAAAAGAACAGACTGCATGTTACTGGGGCCTAAGCATCAGCAAATAAGGAGGAAAGGAATGAATAGAACCAATCTGACCAACGGAGCCAGAATAAACAGCCCATATAGTTAGGCCTTCCTTTCATGTTTATTTCCTCTTATTTGAAAGGATATGTTCTAATAGAAGCAGAGTTCCTTTGTCTGAAAGCTCTGAATGCTGGGACCATGGTCACTCAACCTGAAGTCATCAAGTGCCTGGGTATTTTTAAAAATTCTGAAACCCTAGGCCTGGGACTCAAAAGGGCATTTTGAAAGAAGTATAGAGAACAATTCTTTGTCAATTTCCATTTACTGAAGAATGTTGTATTGAACAGGAATTGGGTTTCTATCTTTTTATTAACAGCTCACAGAGCTGAAATAAACAAAAAGCATTAAGGTAATTATTTTCCTTAAAAAGCAGAAGTGAAACACCAACCCTGGAACTTCAGAGCAATAAGTCTGCTTACTATCAAAAACAAAAGTTCACCCAAAGGTAAACCAGAGAAGACTGCTGGTCTTCTGAGGCAAAAAGAAAGAACAAATGCATGAGTCGCTGGCTTTGTTACAGCATAATGTTTATAAAACACTTAATGCAGTGTTCTTTGCCAATTAGGAGAGAGTACAGGATTTGCCTTTCAGTTTTGATCTCTTTGCCTGACTTTCAAACTAGTAACATGAGCCAAAAGGATTAAGGAAACCCTTTCATACATATTTCTACACAACTGTCTTCTTTGGAAATTATCTTCAGGGTAAAAGGGAATGATATTAGGCCCCTGTAGCAGGGACAAGCTAGATTTCCTTTAGATATAATTGGTACAGTGTGAAATTTACTTGTATTTTCATGTCAAAGCCTGATTATCTGACCATCCCCAAGACTCTGAGCTACCTAATACTTTTTATATACCTTTAATAAAGCCTTTTCTGTTAAAACTAGCGAGAGGCTTCAAAGTTAAAATAAACCACAAAGTCAGTCGTGCCAAAGAGTTTACAGTCAACAGACCCCCAAAGAAACAGAAATGTGAATGATTTTCTCCATGAACTGGGTTTGAAAGTAGCAAAGATCCTAAGGCTTTTAAAGGACCAGTAGTTCATTTTACATGGGGCAAAAGTGTGACCTACATGACTACCTGTTGTGAGTCACAATGCGGCACCTACTATTAGCAAAAGACTACATGAGTCCTGTTGCCTCCCAGGAAAGTTTAAAGAGAGAAAATGGCAAGCTCAGTATTTAAAATTCTTAGCTTGGGACTTCCCTGGGGGTCCAGGGGTCAAGATTCTATGCTTCCTGATGCAAGGGCTGTGGGTTCGATCCCTGGTTGGGGAACTAAGATCCCATATGCTGTTTGGGCAAAATAAACTCTTTAAAAAATAAATAAAATTCTTAGCTCTGGGTACAATCATCAACTAAGAGGTTTTTATGACTGCCACCCTAAGAAAGAGTCTCTTCTATGTTGCAAGGCTGAGATCACTGAAGTCAAACACAGAAGATGACCTTAATTTGCACCACAGCAATGCAGGTTGATTCCACAGTCCTTCTCTTGAGTACAGTGAGGGAACTGGTCAAGAAAGAATGCGATCCTAAGAGCTCCAATGGAGTCCATCAATATCCCAAAATTAATTTAAAACCACTCATTTTCCCTTGCCAGACAAAGCTGTTCACTCTGCCATTAAGACCAGTCTGTTACTGACCTGCTATAGGAGTGCGTGAGTGCTCAGCCCTGTCTGAATCTTTTGCAATCCCATGTACTGCAGCCCACCAGGCTTCTCTGTCCATGGGTATTTTCCAAGCAAGAATACTGGAGTGGATTGCCATTTCCTCCTCCAGGGGATCCTCCCAACCCAGGGATCAAACTCGCCTCTCCTGCACTGGCAGGCGGGTTCTTTACCACTGAGCCACCACAGGTGGCTTGATTGTAAGCACCTCACCTGGGCAAGTTCCTTCTCAAGGGGTGCCAATTCTCCCCTTGTCCATTCTAAATTGCTTCTATACCTATAACTGGATATATACTCCAGCATGTCCTTTGACATACATTACAAAATCGAACCATGAGTACACAACAACAACAAAGGAAAAGTCACAAGAATTGGTTAAATTCTATTACAAAAAACACCGAGAATAGATGTGAAAACAGACTCTGGGGATGGTAGATTAGAGGGAGAAGAACATCATGTTAGATTTACTCAAGTCAAAAATACAGAGACAAATAGCAAAAATGCTGGTGCCAATATACTAATTCTGGGTGACCCAGGTTGCTTATTTTCTTGGTGGTTTAACTCAAATCTGGACTCAATCATGGCCTCCTAAATGAGGCTGAGATACAAGATTATATGTAATAGAAAAAAACAGAAATCTGGAGAGACAGCTATCACATGCAACATATCTGTTCCCAATTAGGTCTCCCAAGAAGGCCCCATGTCTTTACCACAGCACTGAGAAATAAATGCTGAGGTCTTCAGAAAGCAGTATAATGGTTGGACTCTGTGGATCAAAATAAATGTGAAAGCTGTCTGTGTAACAGGTCCTACTCTTTCAATAGAGATTATGGGATCCAGAGTGGAAGAGGGCAACAGAGTCACTTTATCACAAGAGATAAGACTGGCTTACTAACCATAATAAGCAGCAAGGCTAGAGTGGATACAAATTTAATTTGCTTAAAAGAGTTTACTCCAAAAACTACTGTATTGAGGAAATTAATGAAAGGCCATCAATATCTATACAAGACTGATTAAAATGCATATATTCATTTAAGCAAGGTCAAAACATCTACAGGGTGAAAACCACTGTGGAATTAGAACACTGAGATCAATGAGAAGTCAGTGGTCACGAACCTGGGAGACAATGCAAGGGATCATTTCTCCAAAGAAGGTCAGGGTTATGTCCACTGACCCAGAACAGGATTAGGGTTATGTCAAGTACTTTTAGTAAGTTATTATTATGAATTATATTTAGAGGATCCTAGGGGAAAGTTTTATTCAAGAGTCTCAGGAAGGCCTATAAATACACTCAAGTCTTTCTAAAGAAACTAAATGGTGCCACCGTTTGAATCAGAAATTGTTAGTTTAGAGGGGCCTTGTTAATTTCAAAATTATAATTGCAAATTGTCTCAAAAGCAACAAAAAGGAGACTACTGATGCTAAAACCGATGGACCGTAGGTAACACCATGACGCCAAACCAAAATTATACCATTAAAAGCTTTACTGTTTCCTAATAAGCTCTAAATGTAAGAAATTTAAAATATAACATCAACTGCCAAACTAAAATAAGGAAATCAGATAATTTTTCAGAAAGCAATAAGGAATATATAAAATATATAGAAACTGTTTCTCTGCAAGTATTTCTTATGTGCATATGATGCCGGGAGCCAGCGTGAGGAACTCCGCCCATGGCAAAGGTCATGAGGAAGGAGGCTTCAGCATACGCAAAGGCGGGATCGAGCCTCAGGAAACCCCGTTCCCGAGCATCTACCCACAAAACCAGAGTCTGCCTACTTTACTGCTTTATGCTTTCACCTACACCTCTGACTTTACGGGGGGCTGTCCCCCACCTCTCTCAGAGGAGGAGTTAACCTACAGCTCCAGTTAATAAAAATTCCTGGGCATGACAAGGGTGTCTCAGATCAAACCTCTCTGCTGGCAGACTAGCTTCTGTGACAGGATTATCCACACTCTTGCTACTATGTACATGATTGTTTACAACTTCTCAACCATAAACAGCACAGAGAGTTTGGAGTATTTTGAAAGTCTTAGTTTAGCATTGGGTTTTTCTAAAGATAAAAATCATGTTGGTGAAGGGTTTTTCATTTGTTGGGCCAATATTTGCTGCTTAATCTCCATATTTCCTGCCCTTATAATGAATATGACTTGCATATAGAAGAAATAAGTATTAACCTTTAGATTAATCATGTTAACCTTAGGCTAAGTAAATTCCTTTCTTAATTGTAACCCACTACACCCTCAGTTCAGTTCAGTCACTCAGTCACTCTTTGTGACCCCATGAATCGCAGCATGCCAGGCCTCCCTGTCCATCACCAACTCCCAAAGTTCACTCAGACTCGCACCCATCAAGTCGGTGATACCATCCAGCCACCTCATCCTCTGTTGTCCCCTTCTCCTCCTGCTCCCAATCCCTCCCAGCATCGGAGTCTTTTCCAGTGAGTCAACTCTTCGCATGAGGTGGACAAAGTACCGGAGTTTCAGCTTTAGCATCATTCCTTCCAAAGAACACCCAGGGCTGATCTCCTTGCAGTCCAAGGGACTCTCAAAAGTCTTCTCCAACACCATAGTTCAAAAGCATCAATTCTTCAGTGCTCAGCCTTCTTCACAGTCCAACTCTCACATCCATACATGACTACTGGAAAAACCATAGCCTTGACTAGATGGACCTTAGTCGGCAAAGTAATGTCTCTGCTTCTGAATATGCTATCTAGGTTGGTCATAACTTTTCTTCCAAGGAGTAAGCATCTTTTAATTTCATGGCTGCAGTCACCATCTGCAGTGATTTGGGAGCCCAAAAAAATAAAGTCTGACACTGTTTCCACTGTTTCTCCATCTATTTCCCATGGAGTGATGGGACCAGATGCCATGATCTTCATTTTCTGAATGCTGAGCTTTAAGCCAACTTTTTCACTCTCCTCTTTTACTTTAATCACGAGGCTTTTTAGTTCCTCTTCACTTTCTGCCATAAGGGTGGTGTCATCTGCATATCTGAGGTTATTACTATTTCTCCCAGCAATCTTGATTCCAGCTTGTGTTTCTTCCAGTCCAGCGTTTCTCATGATGTACTCTGCATATAAGTTAAATAAGCAGGGTGACAATATACAGCCTTGANGGGTGGTGTCATCTGCATATCTGAGGTTATTGATATTTCTCTCAGCAATCTTGATTCCAGCCTGCCCTTCATCCAGCCCAGTGTTTCTCATGATATACTCTGCATATAAGTTAAACAACCAGGGTGGCAATATACAGCCTTGACGTACTCCTTTTCCTATTTGGAACCAGTCTGTTGTTCCATGTTCAGTTCTAACTGTTGCCTCATGAACTCCATACAGGTTTCTCAAGAGGCGGGTCAGGTGTTCTGGTATTCACATCTCTTTCAAAATTTTCCACAGTTTATTGTGATCCACAGTCAAGGCTTTGGCATAGTCAATAAAGCAGAAATAGATGTTTTTTCTGGAATTCTCTTGCTTTTTCCATGATCCAGTGGATGTTGACAATTGGATCTCTGGTTCCTCTGCCTTTTCTAAAACCAGCTTGAACATCTGGAAGTTCACGGTTCACATATTGCTGAAGCCTGGCTTGGAGAATTTTGAGCATTACTTTACTAGCATGTGAGATGAGTGCAATTGTGTGGTAGGTTGAGCATTTTTTGGCATTGCCTTTCTTTTGCATTAGAATGAAAACTGAACTTTTCCAGTCTTGTGGCCACTGCTGAGTTGTCCAATTTTGCTGGCATATTGAGTGCAGTACTTTCACAGAATTATCTTTCATGATTTGAAATAGCTCAACTGGAATTCCATCACCTCCACTAGCTTTGTTTGTAGTAATGCTTTCTAAGGCCCACCTGACTTCACATTCCAGGATATTTGGCTCTAGGAGAGTGATCACACCATCGTGATTATCTTGATCATGAAAACCTTTTTTGTAAAGTTCTTCTTTGTATTCTTGCCACCTCTTCTCAATATCTTCTGCTTCTGTTAGGTCAATAATATATCTGTCTTTTATCGAGCCCATCTTTCCATGAAATGTTCCCTTGGTATCTCTAATTTTCTTGAAGAGATCACTAGTCTTTCCCATTCTGTTGTTTTCCTCTTTATCTTTGCATTGATCTCTGTGGAAGCCTTTCTTATATCTTCTTGTTATTGTTTGGAACTCTGCATTCAGATGCTTATATCTTTCCTTTTCTGTTTTGCTTTCTGCTTCTCTTCTTTTCACAGCTATTTGTAAGGCCACCCCAAAATGCCATTTTGATTTTTTGCATTCCTTTTCCATAGGGATGGTCTTGATCCTTGTCTCCTGTACAATGTCATGAACCTCCACCCATAGTTCATCAGGCACTCTATCAGATCTTGTCCCTTAAATCTATTTCTCACTTCCACTGTATAATCATAAGGGATTTGATTTAGGTCATACCTGAATGGTCTAGTGGTTTTCCCTACTTTCTTCAGTTTAAATCTGAATTTGGCAATAGCTCATGATCTGAGCCACAGTCAGCCCCCGGTCTTGTTTTTCCTGGCTGTATAGACCTTCTCCATCTTTGGCTACAAAGAATATAATCAATCTGAGTTCAATGTTGACCATCTGGTGATGTCCATGTGTAGAGTCTTCTCTTGTGTTGTTGGAAGATGGTGTTTTCTATGACCAGTGCATTTTCTTGACATAACTCTATTAGACTTTGCCCTGCTTCATTCCATATTCCAAGGCCAAATTTGCCTGTTACTTCAGGTGTTTCTTAAGTTCCTACTTCTGCATTCCAGTCCCCTATAATAAAAAGGACATGTTTTGGGGGTGTTAGTTCTAAAAGGTCTTGGAAGCCTTCATAGAATCGTTCAACTTCAGCTTCTTCAGCATTACTGGTTGGGGCATAGACTTGGATTACCGTGATACTGAATGGTTTGCCTTGGAAATGAACAGAGATCATTCTGTCATTTTTGAGATTGGATCCAAATACCCCATTTCAGACTCTTTTGTTGACCATGATAGCCACTCCATTTCTTCTAAGGGATTCCTGCCCACAGTAGTAGATATAATGGTCATCTGAGATAAATTCACCCATTCCAGTCCATTTTAGTTCACTGATTCCTAGAATGTCAATGTTCACTCTTGCTGTCTCCTGTTTGACCACTTCCAATTTGCCTTAATTCATGGACCTGACATTCCAGGTTCCTATGCAGTATTGCTCTTTAATGTATTGGGCCTTGTTTCTATCACCAGTCACATCCACAACTGGGTATTGGTTTTGCTTTGGCTCTATCCCTTCATTTTTTCTGGAGTTATTTCTCCACTGATCTCCAGTATCATATTGGGCACTTTTTGACTTGGGGAGTTCCTCTTTCAATATCCTATCATTTTGCCTTTTCCTACTGTTCATGGGGTTCTCAAGGCAAGAATACTGAAGTGGTTTGCCATTCCCTTCTCCACTGGACTACATTCTGTCAGACCTCTCAACTGTGACCCGCCCATCTTGGGTGGCCCCACAGGGCATGGCTTAGTTTCACTGAGTTAGACAAGGCTGTGGTCCGTGTGATTAAGTTGACTAGTTTTCTGTGATTATGGTTTCAGTGTATCTGCACTCTGATGCCCTCTTGCAACACTTATTGTTTTACTTGGGTTTTTCTTACCTTGTGTGTGGGGTGTCTCTTCATGGTTGCTCCAGCAAAGTGCAGCCACTTCTCCTTACCTTGGACGAGGGGTATCTCCTCACCACTGCCCCTCTTGACCTTAAATGTGGAGTGGCTCCTCTCACCAGAGCCCACCAAAATGAGATACCCCACATCCAAGCACAAAGGAGAGCTGAAACAAAATGGTAGGAGGGGTACAATCAAGATAAAATCAAGTTGGCCGTATAACCTCTGGGGGGGTGACCCATAAACTGGAGAACAATAATGCTAAAGAGGTTCTCACACTTTTCTGAAGGTTCTAGGCCCCACTTCAGGCTCTCCAGCCTGGGGCTCTATCTAAGAGACCAGGAATCCCCAGGGAATCTGACTTTGAAGGCCAGCAGGATTTGATTACAGGACCTCCATAGGACTGGGAGAAACAGAGACTCCACTCTTGGCATTGAAAAATAAAACATTGTGTGCATCAGGACCAAGGAGAAAGGGATAGTGACCCAACAAAACACCAAGTCAGACCTACCTGTGAGTGTTCGAGGGTGTCATACAGAGGCATGGGTGGGCAGTAGCTCATCATGGGGACAGGAGCACTGGAAGCAGCAGTCCTGGAATATACCTCTCAGCTTAAGTACTTTTGGAGGTCACCAATAGTCCAACCATAGAGCCTGTAGACTCAGGACTAGGTCTCATCAGGGCAAATAACTAACAAGGAGGGAGTGTAGCCTCACCCATCATCAGACAGTGGGACTAAAGATTCACTGAGGAAGGCCCTGCCCACCAGAGAAAGACCCAGTTTTCCCCACAGCCAGTCCCTCCCATCAGGAAACTTGCATAAGCCTCTTTTCCTCATGTACCAGAAGGCAGAGATAAGAAACAAGATCTACAACCCCAGCAGCTTCTGGAACTAATACTACAATCACAGAAAGCTAATCTAAATGAAAAAAGAGTAGGGCTCGGGACAAGATAAAATACCAGAAAAATAACTAAATGAAATGGAGATAGGCAAACTCCCAGAAAAAAATAGTATAGAATAATGATAGTGAAGATGATCCAGGATTTCAGAAATTGAATGGAGAAGATGCAAGAAAAGTTTACCAAAGACCTACAAGAACTAAAGAATGAACATAGATGGATACATTAGAAGGAATCAACACCAGAATAACTGAGGCAGAAGAACCTGGAATGACCTGGAAGACAGAATGGTAGAAAATCAATGCTTCAAAACAGAATAATGAAAAAATGAAAGAGAAGGAATTAAGACAACTTAAGAGACATCTGGGACAACATTAAATACACCAATATTACCATTATAGGAGTCCTAGAAGGAGAAACGAGAGAGAATATTTAAAGAGATAATAGTTGAAAACTTTCCCAACATGGAAAATAAAATAGTCAAGCAAGTCCAGAAAGCACAGAGAGACCCAAGCAGGATAAATTCAAGGAGGAACACACTTAGACACATAGTTAGCAAACTGACAAAAATTAAAGACAAATAAATTATTGAAAGCAACAAGGGAAAAAAAGACAAAAACATACAAGGGAAATCTCATGATGCTATCAGCCAATTTCTCAACAGAAATTCTATAAGTCAGAAGGAAATGGCACAATATAGTCCAAGGGATGAACTTACCAACAAGAATACTCAACTAAGCAAGACCCTCATTCAGATTTGATGGAGAAATCAAAAGCTTTACATACAAGCAAAAATATAGGGAATTCAGCACCACAAAACCAGCTTACAACAAATACTAATGGAATTTTTCTAGGCAAGAAACACAAAAGAAGGAAAAGATCTACAAAAATAAACACAAAATAATTAGCAAAATAATACTAAGATCATACATATTTATAATTACCTTAAATATACATGGATATAATGCACCAATCACAAGACATAGACTGGCTGGATGGAAACAAAAACAAGATCCATATATATGTTGTCTAATAGAGACCTACCTTAAACCTACAGATGCTTACAGACTGAAAGTGAGGGGAAATCATAAGAAATCTGGAGCAACAATACTCATATTAGATAAAATTAGCTTTAAAATAAAGATTTTTATAAGAGACCACGAAGGACACTGCAAAATGATTAAGGTTGCAATCCAAGAAGAAGATAAAGCAATTATAAATATATATGCATCCAACATAGGAGCACTTCAATATGTAAGGCAAATACTAACAAACATAAAGGGAGAAATTGACAGTAGTACAGTAATAGTGGGAGTCTTTAATATCTCACTTTCATCAGTGGAAAGATCACTGATAAAGAAAATCAATAAGGAAAACCAGGCCTTAAATGACACTTTAGATGAACTGGACTTAATTGATATTTATAGGGCATCCCATTCAAAAGTGGCATACTACACATTCTTCTCAAGTACACATGGAACATTCTCCAGGATTCACGACACATTGGGCAATAAGGTGAGCCTTGGTAAATTTAAGAAAATCCAAATCATATCAAACGTCTTTTCTGATTAAAATGCTGTAAGATTAGAAATAAACTACAAGGACAGAAGAAAAAAGCTCTAAGAGACAGAAACGGGTAGAAGCTAAACAATATGCTACTAAACAACCATTGAATCACTGCTGCTGTTGCTGCTAAGTTGCTTCAGTTGTGTCCAACCCTGTGCGACCCCATAGACAGCAGCCCACCAGGCTTCTTTGTCCCTGGGATTCTCCAGGCAAGAATACTGGAGTGGGTTGCCATTTCCTTCTCCAATATTGGATCACTGAGGAAATTAAAAAAAAAAAAAAAGTTTAAAAAATACCTAGAGACAAACGAAATTGAAAGCACAATGGTCCAATCTGATGGGATGCAGAAAAAGCAGTTCTAAAGGGAAGTTTATAGCAGCATAATCTTACCTTGAGAAACAAGAAGAATTCCAAACAACCTATCTTTCCACTTAAAACAACTAAAGAAAGGAGAAAAAGTAAAACCTAAAGTTAGTAGAAGGAAGGAAATCATAAATATCAAAGCAGAAATAAACAAAATACAGTCAAAGAAAACAATCGTAAAGATCAATGAAACTAAAAGCTGGTTCTTTGAAAAGATAAACAAAATTGATGAACCTTTAGCCAGAATCCTCAAGAAAAAAAGAGAGGACTCAAATCAGTAAAATTAGGAATGAAAAACGAAAGGTTACAAACTGACTCCACAGAAATACCAAGGATCATAAGAGATTATTGTGAACAGCTGTATGCCAATAAAATGGACAATCTGAAAGAAATGAACAGATTCTTAGAAAATTACAGTCTCCTTTGACTGAAACATATAGAAAGAGAAAATATGAATAGCTCAATCAGAAGCATTAAAATTGAAACCATTATTAAACACCTCCCAACAAACAAAAGTCCAGGACCATGAAGCTTCACAGGCAAATTTTATCCAACATTTAGAGAAGAGTTTCTGAAACGGTTCCAAAAAATCACAGAACAAGGAAAATTTTCCAACTCATTTTATGAAGCCACCATTACCCTGATACCAAAACCAGACAAAGATATAAAAATTAATAAATAAAATTATAGGCCAATATCACTAATGTAAATAGATGCAAGAATCCTCAACAAAATACTAGCAACCTGTATCCAACAATACATTAGAAAGACCATACACCATTCTCAAGTGGGATTCATCCAAAGGATGCAAGGATTTTACAACATCTGAAAATCAATACGATACATCACATCGACAAGTTAGAGGATAAAAACATATGATAATCTCAATAGATGCATAAAAAGTGAAAGTCACTCAGTCATGTCCGACTCTTTGTGACCCCATGAACTGTATAGTCCATGGAATTCTCTAAGCCAGAATACTGGAGTGGGTAGCCTTTCCCTTTTCCAGGGGATCTTCCCAACCGAGGGATCAAACCCAAGTCTCTCAGATTGCATGCAGATTCTTTACCAGCTGAGACACTAGGGAAGCCCAGATGCATAAAAAATCTTCTGAAAAATTTCAGCACCTGTTTATGATAAAAATTCTCCAGAAAGCGGCATAGAGGGTATATACCTTAAGATTATACATGACATGTATGACAAACCTTTTTATACAGTTCATGGCAAGTATATTGGAGTGGTTTGCCATTCCCTCCACATGTGGATCACATTTTGGGATGAAATAAAAATTGATCTTTTCCAGTCCTGTGGCCACTGCTGAGTTTTCCAAATTTGCTGGCATATTGAGTGCAGCACTTTCACACCATCATCTTTTAAGATTTGAAATAGCTCAGCTGGAATTCCATCACCTCCACTAGCTTTTTTCATAGAACTGTTTCCTAAGATTCACTTCACTTCACACTCCAAGATGTCTGGCTCAAGGTAAGTGATCACACCATCATGGTTATTTGGGTCCTTAAGACATTTTTTTTGTATAGTTCTTCTGTGTTCTTGTCACCTCTTCTTAATATCTACTGCTTCTTTAGGTCCACACCATTTCTGTCCTTCATTGTGCCCATGTTTGTATGCAATATTCCAATATTCCCTTAGTATCTCTATTTTTCTTGAAGAGATCGCTAGTCTTTCCCATTCTACTATTTTCCCTCTTTTTTTTTTTTTTTTTTTTTCATTTTTCGCTTAGGAAGTTTTCTTATCTCTCCTTGCTCTTCTTTGGAACTCTGCATTCATATGGGTATATCTTTCCTTTTCTCTGTTGCCTTTCTCTTCTGTTCTTTTCTCAGTTATTTGTAAGGCCTCCTCAGAGAACCATTTTGCCTTGTCACATTTCTTTTTCTTGGGCATGGTTTTGATCACAGCCTCCTGTACAATGTCACAAACCTCTGTCCATCATCTTCAGGCATTCTATCAGACCTAATCCCTTGAATCTGTCACTTCTACTCTATTATCATATTTGATTTAGGTCATATCTGAATAGTCTAGTGGCTTTCCCTATTTTCTTTAATTTAAGTCTGAATTTTGCAATAAAGAGTTAATGATCTGAACCACAGTCCAGTCCCAGTCTTGTTTTTACTGACTGTATGGAGCTTCTCCATCTTCTGCTGCGAAGAATATAATCAATCAATGCAATCAGTTTGCTTTGGCTCAGTCTCTTCATTCTTTCTGGAGCTCTTTCTCCATTCTTCTCCATTAGCATATTGGGCATCTACCAACCTGGCGAGTTCATCTTTCAGTGTCATATCTTTTTGCCTTTTCATACTCTTCATTGGGTTTTCTAGGCAGAATACTGAAGTGGTTTGTTATTCCTTTCTCCAGTGGACCACATTTTGTCAGAACTCTCCACCATGACCTGTGTGTCTTGGGTGGCCCTACATGGCATGGCTCATAATTTCATTGAGTTAGACAAGGCTGTGATCCATGTGATCAGTTTGGTTAGTTTTCTGTGACTGTGGTTTTCATTCTGTCTGGCCTCTGATGGATAAGGATAAGAAGCTTGTGGAAATTTCCTGATGGAAGGGACAGGCTGTGAGGGCATCTGGGTCTTGATCTTATGGAAAGGGCCATGCTCAGTAAATCTTTAATCTGATTTTCTGTTGATGGCTGGGGCTGTGTTCCCTCCCTGTAGTTTGGCCCCAGGCCAAACTAAGGTAGGGGTAATGACAGTAATGATGACCTCCTTCAAAAGGACTTATGCCAGCAAGCCATGGCTCCCAGAACTGTTGTATTCAGTGCCCCTGACCCCACAGCAGGCCACTGTCAACCCATGCTTCTGCCAGAGATTCCTGGACACTCACAGGCAAGTCTGGCTCAGTCTCTTGTGGGGTCACTGCTCCTTTCTCCTGGGTCCTGGTGCACACAACGTTTTGTTTGTTCCTCCAAGAGTCTGTTTTCCCTGACCTTGGAAATTTTGTAATCAAATCTCATTGACCTTCAAAGTAAAATTCCCTGGAGGTTCTCAGTCTCTTTTCCAGATCCCCAGGTTGGGGAATCTGCTGTGGGCACTAGAAGTTTTCCAACAGTGCAATATATGTATTTTTTATTAGTATAATTGTTCTCCAGTTTGTGGGTTGTCTGCACAGTGGCTCTATGGTGGGGCTAATGATGACCTCTTCCAAGAGGACTTATGTCACATGCTGAGCCTCCCAGGTCTGTTGCAGCCAAGCTCCTGTCCCCACACCAGGCCACTGCTGACCTGTGCCTCCAAAGGAGAAACTCAAAAGGCAGGTCTGGCTCAGTTTCTAGTTGGGTGTGGGGTCTCTGGGTCTTTGTGCACACAAGGATCTTTTTTTTTTATTTTTTGAGCCCTCCAAGCATCTCTGGCTGGTATGGGGTTTGTTTCTAAACACGATTTTGCCCCTCCTTCCATCTTGTTGAGGATTCTCCTTTGCCTTTGGACATGGGATGTCTTCTTTTGTGGATCCAACAATTTGTCGATGGTTGTGCAGCAGCCAGTTGCAATTGTGGAGTTCTCACAGGAGAAGATAAATACACATCCTTCTACTCCTCCATCTTTATGCACAAATTTTCTTGCTGGATCATATGATAGCTCTATTTTTAGTTTTTAATGGAACCTCTATACTGTTCTCCTGGAGAAGGCAATGACACCCCACTCCAGTACTCTTGCCTGGAAAACCCCGTGGATGGAGGAGCCTGGTAGGCTGAAGTCCATGGGGTCAGTAAGTCAGACATGACAGAGAAACTTCACTTTCACTTTTCACTTTCTTGCATTGGAGAAAGAAATGGCAACCCACTCCAGTGTTCTTGTCTGGAGAAACTCAGGGACAGGGGAGCCTGGTGGGCTGCCGTCTACTGGGTTGCACAGAGTCAGACACGACTGAAGCAACTTAGCAGCAGCAGCAGCAGCATACTGTTCCCCAAAGAGGCTGTACCAATGCATTCCCATCAACAGTGGAGAGAAATTCCTTTTTTTTTTTTTCCACAACCTCTCCAGCATGTATTGTTTGTAAAAATCTTAATGATTACTATTCTGATTGCTATGAGGTAATACCTCATGATAGTTTTTATTTACATTTTCCCAATATCTCATGATGAAAAACATCTTTTCTTGTGCTTTTTTCCCCATCTATATATCTTTATTTGGGAAATATCTATTTTTATCTTTTTCCATTAAAAAAAATTGAATAGCTGCATGAGTGGTTATATATTTTAGAACTAATCTTTTTTCTGTCACACCATTTGCAAATATTTTCTCCCACTCTATGGATTGTCTTTTTGTTTATGATTTTCTTTGTTGTGCATAAGTTTTTAAGTTTAATTAGTCTCATTTATTATTTTTTTTCTTGAAAACATTTATTTTATTCCCTAGTATCATTTGTTCTTCATTTGAACAGTTTTAAATTTCATGGAACATGACAAAGAGCACTTTCTATACTGGCCAGCATTCATGGTCACATACCTATTGAGTTTATGCACTGTTGTGTGTTTAGCAAATACAAATCAGAATTCTTTGCTTTTCCCTTTGTCCCAATGACTCACAGAATATCAAAAGAATGATTAAAAACAAAAAAAGTAACTTCACCCTTTCCCAACTCACTTTTTCTCCTCCGTTAACCCTAGCACTATCACAAATAACACAAATCTGAGTATATTGAAGGCGAGAGGAGAAAGGGATGCCAGAGAATGAGATGGTTGGGTGGCATTACTGACTCGATGGACATAAGTCTGAGTAAACTCCGGGAGTTGGTGATGGACAGGGAGGCTTGGCATGCTGCAGTTCATGGGGTTGCAAAGAGTCAGCTATGACTGAGAGACTGAACTGACTGAGTGTATGTTAAATATCTTGGCCGTTGTTTATTTTTAATTAAATTATTATTAAAATTTGAGAATAATTACTTCAAAATGTGTTGGTTTTTGATGTAACACAATGTGAATCCATTATAACTATATGTATTAACCCTCCCTTTTGAACCTGCTTCTGACCTATGCCCATCAGACTCCTCTAGGTCATCACAGGGTGACAGGCTGGGCTTCCTTTGTTATATAGAAGCCTCCTACTGGCTATTTATTTTATACATGGTCATGTATATATTTCCATGTTGCTCTCTCCATTTGTTCCACCCTCTTCTTCCCCCATTGTGTCCATGAGTTTGTTCTCCACATATGCATCTCTATTCCTGCCCTGAAAACATTTTCATCACTAAGTACCATTTTTCTAGATTCCATATATATGCATTAATATGTAATACTTGTTTTTCTCTTTCTGACTTATTTCATTCTGTTTAACATCCTCTAGGGTCATCCACCTCAGTTCAAATGACTTACATTTGTTCCTTTTTATTCCTGAGATATATTACATTCTATATATACACACCACATCTTTATCCATTCTTCCATTAATGGACCTGTAGGTTGTTTCCACATTCTAGTTATTGTAAATAATGCTGCAATGAACACTGGAGTGAATTTATCCTTTCAAATTGTGATTATCACTAGATATGTGCCCAGGAGTGGAATTGCTAGATCATCAGTAACTCTGCTTCTAGTTTTTAAAGGAAAATTCATACTATTCTCCTGGAGAAGGAAATGGCAGCTCACTCCAGTATCCTTGCCTGGGAAATACCATTTACAGAGGAGTCTGGCACGCTACAGTTGATGCGGTCATGAAGAATCATACACAACTGAGTGACTGAACAACAGGAGTAACATACTGTTCTCACTAGTGGATGTTCCAATTTATATTCCCATCAACAGTGCAAGAGGGTTCCCTGTTCTCCCCAATCCATCCAGCATTTATTGTTTGTAGATTTTTTGATCATGGCCATTTTGACAGGTGTGAGGTGATACCTCATTGTGCTTTTGATTTGCATTTCTCCAATAATGAGGAAATTTGAGCACTTTTTCATATGTTTATTGGCTATCTGTATGTCTTCTTTAGGACTTCCCTGGTGGCTCAGATGGTAAAGTGTCTGTCTATAATGTGGGAGACCTGGGTTCTATCCCTGGGTTGGGAAGATTCCCTGGAGAAGGAAATAGCAACCCACTCCAGTACTCTTGCCTAGAAAATCCCGTGAATGGAGGAGCCTGTTGCAGGCTACTGTCCATGAGGTTACAAATAGTCAGGACACGACTGAGCGACTTCACTTTCTTATGTCTTCCTTGGATAAATGTCTGCTAAGGTCTTCTGCCCATTTTTTTGATTGGGCTATTTTTTTTTGGGGGGGAGGGTGGATATTGAACCGCATAAGCTGCTTGTATATTTTGAAGATTAATCCTTTGTCAGTTACTTCTGCAATTATTTTCTCCCATTCTGAAGGCTGTCTTTTAATCTTGTTTATAGTTTCCTTTGCTGTGAACACACTTTCAAGCTTAATTATGTCCCATTTGCTTTTTTTTTTCTTTCCATTACTGTAAGACATAGGGTCTATAAAGCTTTTTATTTCTTTGTCAAATCTGAATTAAATCCTTGTAGGTTAGAGTACTCTTTGCTGCAGGTTTATCTTTTCATCACTTTAATTATATTATACCATTCCCTTCTGACCAGCGTTTCTGCTGGAAAATCAGCCAATAACCTTATGAAGATTCCTTTGTATGTTATTTTTTGCTTTTTCCTTGTTGCTTTTAGTATTTTTCTTTGTCTTTAACTTTTGTCAGTATGTATCTCTGTGTGGTCCCCTTTGTGTTCATTCTGTATGGCATTCTATGAACTTCCTTAAGTGGCTGTTTTCTTTCTCATGTTAGTGAAGTTCTGGCTATCATATCTTCTAATATTTTTTCATGATGTGTCTCTTTATCTTCACCTTCTGTGAATATTTAACATTGTTCCAGAGATGTCTGAGACTGTCCTCATTTCTGTTCATTTTTTTTCTTTTTCTATTCTGTGGCAGTGATTTATAACACTTTTTCTTCCAACTAGCTTATTTTGTCTATTGCCTCAGTTATTCTGCTATTGGTTCCTTCCCTTGTATTTTTCCTTTCAGATATTATATAGTTCATCTTTGCTTGTTTGTTCTTTAAACTTTTTAACTTCTTGTTAAAAATTTATTGTATCTTCTCAATCTGTGTCTCCATTCTTTTGCTGAGATTTTTTTTTTAATTAGAACTGATTCAAATGTATTCTTTTTAATGGCTGAGTAATACTCCATTGTGTATATATACCACAGCTTTCTTATCCATTCATCCGCTGATGGACATCTAGGTTGTTTCCATGTCCTGGCTATTATAAACAGTGCTGCAGTGAACATTGGGGTACATGTGTCTCTTTCTATTCTGGTTCCCTCGGTGTGTATGCCCAGCAGTGGGATTGCTGGGTCATAAGGCAGTTCTATTTGCAATTTCTTAAAGAATCTCCACACTGTTCTCCATAGTGGCTGTACTAGTTTGCATTCCCACCAACAGTGTAAAAGGGTTCCCTTTTCTCCACACCCTCTCCAGCATTTATTGCTTGCAGACTTTTGGATTGCAGCCATTCTGACTGGTGTGAAGTGGTATCTCATTGTGGTCTTGATTTGCATTTCTCTGATAATGAGTGATGTTGAGCATCTTTTCATGTGTTTGTTAGCCATCCGTATGTCTTCTTTGGAGAAATGTCTATTTAGTTCTTTGGAGATTTTTAATCATCTTTACTATCATTACTTTATTTTTTTTCAGATATATCAGCTATTTCTTCTACATTTATTTGTTCTTATGGGTTTTTATCTTGCCCCTTAGTTTGCATACATTTTCCTGTCTTCTCATTTTGCTTAACTTTCTGTTTTGTGGTCTCCTTTACACAGACTACAATATCATAGTCTCCCTTGCTTCTGGTGTCTGCCCCATGATGGGTGAGTTTGTTCCAGAGGTTTGTGAAGGCTTGGAGTGACTGGTTCTTGCCCTCTAATAGGTGGAGCTGAGTCTTATCCTTCTGATGGTCAGTGCTGTATCAAGTGAAGTGAAAGTCATTCAGTCTTGTCCAACTCTTTGTTACTGCATAGTCTGCAGAATTCTACAGGCCAGAATACTGGAGTGGATAGCCTTTCCCTTTTCCAGGGGATCTTACCAACCCAGGGATCAAACTCTTGCATTGCAGATGAATGCTTCACTATCTGAGCCACAAGGGAAGCCCAAGAATACTGGAGTGGGTAACCTATCCCTTCTCCAGTGGGTCTTCCCTACCCAGGAATCATACCAGAGTCTCCTGCATTGAAGGCAGATTCTTTACCAACTGAGCTATGAGGGAAGCCATGTCAAAGGGTGTGCTTTGAGGTGGTGGTTAGCTTAGAGTTTCAGCAGACTGTTTTCTGATGGGTGGATCTGTGATCCTATCTTGGTGAATGTTTGGCCTGAGGCTCTCCAGCAGTGGAGGCTGCAGGTTGTTTGGTAGATCTGTCTTGGTGCCAAAATGTGGACCTCTAGGTGAACTCAATCTGATCAGTGTTCCTTGGAGCTTCTGTTACCAGTGTTATTGCTCTCACAGTGAAAGTGTTGAAAGTGTTAGTCATTCAGCTGTGTCCAATTCTTTGCAACCCCATGGACTGTAACCCATCAGGCTTCTCTGTCTATGGGATTCTCTGGGCAAGAGTATTAGAGTGGGTTGTTATTTCCTTCTCCAGGGTATCTTCCCAACCCAGGGATGGAACCCAGGTCTCCCACCTTACAGGCAGATTCTTTACCATCTGAGCCACCAGGGAAGTTGGCCCTCACAGTGAGGTATAGATTGCTTTGCCTCCGCAGGAGACCCTCCAAAACTGTTAGGTAGGCATAACCCAGATTTCAACGGAGGTACCCTTATGGGCTGTAATCTGCTTTGTGCTGAGTCCCAGGGCACGTGAGACCTTGTATATTCCCTCTAAGAGTGGGATCTTTCTTTCCCACAGCCCTGTGGAGCTTCTGCACTGACACCTTGCTGGCCTTCAATGCTAAATCTTCTGGGGGTTCTTCTGCTTGATGCCAGACCCTCAGTCTACCTTGGAGTATTATTTTGTGTGGGAATGTTCCTGTGTAGCCTGTGCGGGTTTAGTATTTTTTGTTGTGAAGGTTGTTTTTTTGTTATATATGTCTGTCACTTTTTCCCTCAGTGTATGTTAGCCATTATCCTTTTGATATGAGGTGTGACTGATGTTGTGGTGTCCAGAGCCTTCAAAGCCTGATATTGAGTAAGATATTCCCTTTTCTCCGTCTGTCACAGTGTGTTAGTGGTGGGATCTGTTCCTTAGCTCTTATATTAGAAACCTGCAGATCTGTCTCTTAATTGTGTTTCTGATCTGCAGTATGAGATATGTGGGATTGGAAAACTCTACTGGGAGTGGGATTGGGACATTCCAAAGGGAGGGAAGCCACAAAGTATTCCTCCTCTGAAGTTGTTCACCTTTGGGTGTGTTCTGCTGTGTCATCTTTTACTTGTTCTGTGAGCTCTCAGATTACCCTTATATTGGCACTGATCTCAGCCCATCTCAACATGTAGATATGCCAGCAGTTGGCGCTAGTGTCTATCAGATGTTGTTTTTGCTAAGCCACCAGCATATATCCATTTATGTCAGGCCCCAGGCTTGCAGTAATCATGAACTTGGACCCAAGGTGGATAGCCAGACTCTGGATCCACTGTGGAGGCAGCTAAGACTTAGCTTGGCCCAACACCCACATGTATGTGCCCACAAAGTCTACAAAGACTAAAGCTAGATTCATCTTGGCTGCAGAAGCACTTGTTGTCCTTCCAGATGTTTAAAAAGCCAGTTTCAGGGGTGTCAATTCATAATTTTCACAGCTATGAGGAGATGTTTTAGTTTTCCTTCCTTAGCTTCACTGCCTGAAGAAGAATGGACAGAGGTTTCTGACATTGTACAGGAGACAGGGATCAAGACCATCCTGAAGAAAAAGAAATGAAATAAGGCAAAATTGTTGTCTGAGGCGGCCTTACAAATTGCTCAGAAAAAAAGAGAAGTTAAAGGTAAATGAGAAAAGGAAATATATACCTATTTGAATGCAGAGTCCCAACGAATGTCAAGGAGAGATAAGAAAACCTTCCTCAGTGATCAGCGCAAAGAAATAGAGGAAAACAATAGAATGGGAAATATTACAGAACTCTTTAGGAAAATTAGAAATACCAAGGTGAATTTTCATGCAAAGATAGGCACAATAAAGGACAGAAATGATATGGATCTAACAGAAGCTGAAAATATTAAGAAGAGGTGGCAAGAATACACAGAAGAACTATACAAAAAATTTCTTCATGACCCAAATAACCATGAAGGTGTGATCACCTACCTAGAGTCAGACATCCTGGAATGTGAAGTCAAGTGGGCCTTAGGAAACATCACTACAAATAAAACTAGTGGAGGTGATGGAATTCCAGTTGAGGTATTTCAAATCCTAAAAGAAGATGCTGTGAAAGTGCTTCACTCAATATACCAGCAAATCTAGAAAACTCAGCAGTGGCCACAGGACTGGGGAAAGTCAGTTTTCATTCCAATTCCAAAGAAAGATAATGGCAAAGAATGTTCAAACTATCACACAATTGCAGTCATCTCACACCCTAGCAAAGTAATGCTGCAAATCCTCCTAGCCAGGCTTCAACAGTTCACGGGAACCATGAACAGGTTCAAGTTCATGAGAACTGTGTAATTCCAGATGTTCAAGCTGGTTTTAGAAAAGGCAGAGGAACCAGAGATCAAAATGCTAACATCTGATGGATCATCGAGAAAGTAAGAGAATTGCAGAAAAACATCTAATTTTTCTTTATTGACTATGCCATAGCCTTTGAAAATGTGGATCACAACAAACTGTGGGAAATTCTTCAAGAGATAAGAATACTAGACCACCTGACTTGGCTCCTGAGAAATCTCTATTCAGGTCAAGAAGCAACAGTTAGACCTGGATGTAGAATAACAGACTGGTTCCAAATGA
This sequence comes from Oreotragus oreotragus, assembly GCA_006410675.1. Taxonomy (NCBI): domain Eukaryota; kingdom Metazoa; phylum Chordata; class Mammalia; order Artiodactyla; family Bovidae; genus Oreotragus; species Oreotragus oreotragus. Next base: position 458,911 of record SJYX01024889.1, read on the forward strand.
GGAAAGGAGTACACCAAGGCTATATATGGTCAACGTGCTTATTTAACTTATATTCAGGGTACATCATTTGAAATGCCAGGCTGGATGAAGGACAAGCTGGAATCAAGATTGTCAGAAGAAATAACAATAACCTCAGATACACAGCTGACACCATCCTTATGGCAGAAATCAAAGAAGAACTAAAGAGCCTCTTGATGAAAGTGAAAGAGGAATGTGAAAAAGTTGGCTTAAAACTCAATGTTGAGGAAACTAAGATCATGGCATCTGGTCCCATCACTTCATGACACAGATATGGGGAAACAATAGAAACAGTGAGAGATTATTGTTTTGGTCTCCAAAATCATGCAGTTGGTGACTGCAGCCATGAAATTAAAAGATATTTCCTCCTTGGAAGGAAAGCTATGACAAGCCTAGACAGCATATTAAAAAGCAGAGACATTACTTTACCAGTAATGGTCCATCTAGTCAAAGCTATGGTTTTTCCAGCAGTCATATATGGATGTGAGATTTGGATTATAAAGAAAGCTGAACACTGAATAATCGATGTTTTTGAGCTATGGTGTTGGAGAAGACTCTTGAAAGTCCCTTGGACTGCAAGGAGATCCAACCAGTCCATCCTAAAGGAAATCTATCCTGAATATTCAATGAAAAGACTGATGCTGAAGCTGAAACACCAATACTTAGGCCACCTGATACAAAGAACTGACTCATTGGAAAGACCCTGATGCTGGGAAAGATTGAAGGCAGGAGGAGAAGGGGACAATAAAGGATGAGATATTTGGATGGCATCATTGATGTGATGAACATGAGTTTGAGCAGGCTCTGTGATTTCGTAATGGACAGCAAAGCCTGGCATGCTGCAGTCCATGGGTTTGCAAACTGTTGGACATGACTGAGCAACTGAACTGATTTTTTTGTGTGTTTTGTTTTTACAGTTTTGATTTCTATGTTTGTGGTTGGTCTGTTCATATTTTCTATATATTTCTGGTTCAATTTTGGAAGGTTGCACATTTATAAGAATTTCTCCATTTCTTCCAATTTGTCTATTTCATTGGTATATAGTTGCTCATAGTATTCTCATATGAATCTTTCTATTTCTGTATTTTCTGTTGTAACTTCATCCTTTTTATATCAAATTTCATTGTCTTGAGTCTTCGTTTTTGTTTTTTGTTTTTCTTGATTAGTCTGGCTAATAGTTTGTCAATTCTGTTTATCTTCTCAACCAGCTTTTAGTATTATTGATCTTCTCTATAGTCTCCTTCATTTATTTTTCATTTATTTATACTCTGATCTTTATAATTTATTTCCTCTACTATCTTTGGGATTTTTTGGTTCTTCTTCTTGTTGCTTTAAGTGTACAATTAAGTTACTTATTTGATGTCTGTCTTGTTTCTTGAGGTTGGTTTTTATGGCTATAAGATTCTCTCTTAGCCCTGCTTTTACTGCATCTCATTGGTTTTGAGTTGTGTTTTTATTTTCATTTGTTTCTAGGCATATTTTGATTTCCTTTTTTATTTCTTCAATGATCTGCTGGTTATTCAGAAGTGTACTTTTAATCTCCATATATTTGTGGGTTTGGGTTTTTTGGTTTTTTTTTATACTTTTTCCCTGTAGTTAACTTCAAATTTTACAGTGTTGTGGTCAGAAAAAATGCTTGAAATGATTTCATTTTTTACAATTTTATCAAGTCTTGATTTGTGGCCCAAAATGTGATCTATCATGGAAAAAGTTCTATGTGCACTTGAGAAAAAACTTGTATCTGTTATTTCTGGATGAAATGCCATATAGATACCAATTAGTTACAACCAGTCCAGTGTATCATTTAAAATTTGTGTTTCCCTATTGATTTTGTATCTGGATTATCTATCCATTGGTGTGAGTGGGGTATAAAATTCTCCCAATATTATTGTGTTACTGGAAATCTCCCCTTTAATAGTTGTTACAATTTGCCTTATGTATTGAGGTATTCCTATGTTGAATGCATATATGTTTATAATTATTTTATCTTCTTTTTGGATAGATCATTATGTTTAGTTCTTCTTTGTCTCTTGTAGTGGTCTTTATTTTACTGTCTATTTTATCTGATATGAGTATTGCTACTCTTGCTTTCTTTTGATTTCCATTTGCAGGGAATATCTTTTTTCCAGCCCCTCACTTTCAGTCTGTACATATTCCTAGGTCTGAGGGGGATATCTTGTAGACAGCATATATAGAGTTCTTATTTTTGTGTCCATTCAGCCAATCTGTGTCTTCTGGATGGAGTATTTAGCCCTTTTACATTTATTGTAATTATCAATATGTATGATCCTGTACTGTAATTATTGCTGTGTATGATTCATTCTATTGTTTTGGGTTTCTTTTTGTAAGTTTGTGTGTGTGTGTGTGTGTGTGTGTGTGTGTGCTTCCTGTCTAGAGAAGAGCCTTGTTATTTTTTGAAAAACCGGTTTAGTGGTACTGAACTCTCTTAACTTTTGCTTGTCTGTGAAGCTTTTGATTTCTCCTTCAAATCTGAATGAGGTTCCTGCTGGATAGAGTAATGTTGGTTGTTGCATTTCCTTTTCATCACTTTCAGTATATCCACTCATTCTTTTCTGGCCTGTAAAGTTTCTGCTGAAAGATCAGCTGTTAGCTTTATGGGGATCCCCTTGTATGTTACTTGTTGCTTTTCCCTTGCTGCTTTCTATATGTGATATTTGTGTTTAATTTCTATTAGTTTGGTTAATACTAGTCTTGATGTGTTTTTCTTTGGGTTTATCCTATATGAGATTCTTTGAATTTCCTTAACTTGGTTGACTATTTCCTATCACAGATTAGAGAAATTTTTGACTATAATCCTCAAATATTCTTCTTGTCTTTTTTCTTGTTTGTTTTCTTCTGGAACACATATGATTTGAATGTTTTCATGCTTAATGTTGTACCAAAAGTCTCTGAGATTGTTCTTATTAAATTTTATTCTTCTTTTCTTCATTGTGTTCTGCTTCAATTAGTTCCACCATTCTATCTTCCAGCTCACTTGTCCATTCTTTTGCCTCAGGACTCTACTGTTGGTTCCCTGTAGTTTATTTTTAATCTCATTATTGCATTGTTGATTGATTATTGTTTAATTCTTCTAGACCCTTGTTATATACTTATAGCAACTTTACAGTCTGGGCCTCCAATCTATTTATCCATGTTTCCATTTTATTTTCAAGGTTTTGGAACATCTTAACTATCATTACTCTGAATTCTTTTTCAATTAGATTTCCTATTTCATCTTCATTTTTTGGACATGTGGGTATTTACCATGTTCCTTCATCTGCTGCATATTTCTGTGTCTTTTTGTTTTGTTTAAATTACTGTGTTTGGGATACCCTTTCTGAAGGCTGAAAGGTTGTATTCCCTCTTAAGTGTGGAGTCTGTTCCTCATGGGTAGGTTTGGGTCAGTGCCTCATAAAGATTTCCTGGTTAGGAAAACTTTGTGTCTGCGTTCTGGCGAATGCAGCTGGGTCTTGTCTCTCTGGAGGGCAGTGCTATGTCCAATAGTGTGTTTTGGAGTATCTATGGATTAGGTTACTATGATATTGAATGGTTTGCCTTGGAAACGAACAGAGATCATTCTGTCATTTTTGAGACTGTATCCAAGTACTGCATTTCGGACTCTTTTGTTGACTATGATGGCTACTCCATTTCTTCTGAGGGATTCCTGCCAGCAGTAGTAGATATAATGATCATCTGAGTTAAATTCACCCACTCCAGTCCATTTTAGTTTGCTTATCCCTAGAATGTAGATGTTCACTCTTGCCATCTCTTGTTTGACCACTTCCAATTTGCCTTGATTCATGGACCTGACATTCCAGGTACCTATAAAATATTGCTCTTTACAGCATTGGACCTTGCTTCTATCACCAGTCACATCCACAGCTGGGTATTGTTTTTGCTTTGGCTCCATCCCTTTATTCCTTCTAGAGTTATTTTTTCCACTGATCTCCAGTAGCATATTGGGCACTGACTGACCTGGGGAGTTCCTCTTTCAGTATCCTATCATTTTGCCTTTTCATACTGTTCATGGGGTTCTCAAGGGAAGAATGCTGAAGTGGTTTGCCATTGCCTTCTCCAGTGGACCCCACTCTATCAGACCTCTCCACCATGACCCATCCATCTTGGGTTGCCTGTGGGCATGCCTTGGTTTCACTGAGTTAGACAAGGCTGTGGTCCTAGTGTGATTAGATTGACTAGTTTTCTGTGAGTATGGTTTCAGTGTGTCTGCCCTCTGATGCCCTCTTGCAACACCAACCATCTTACTTGGGTTTCTCTTACCTTGGGTGTGGGGTAACTCTTCACGGCTCCTCCAACAAAGTGCAGACACTGCTCCTTACCTTGGATGACGGGTATCTCCTCACTGCCGCCCTTCCTGACCTTCAGCGTGGGATGGCTCCTCTAGGCCCTCCTGCACCTGCATAGCCACCACTTCTTGGACGTGGGGTTGCTCCTCCCGGCCACCACCTCTGGCCTCAGGCACCGCCCTTGGCCTTGGATGCGGGGTAGCTCCTCTTGGCTGTCGCCCCTGACCTCGGATGAGGGGTAGGTCCTCTCGGCTGCTGCCCCTAGCCTCGGACGTGGGGTGGCTCCTTTCGGCTGCTGCTCCTGACCTCGGATGAGGGGTAGGTCCTCTCGATTGTTCCTATGCTGTTGCAGCCTGACACTCTAGGCTGCTGCCCCTGACCTCAGACGTGGGGTAGCTCCTATCGGCTGTGCTTAGTGCACCGGCCGCAGCCACCTGTGCTTAGATCTAACATCTAAAAATTATATCCTTTTCATTATAAGGGACTGGAATGCTAAAGTAGGAAGTCAAGAAACACCTGGAGTAACAGGCAAATTTGGCCTTGGAATGCAGAATGAAGCAGGGCAAAGAATAATAGAGTTTTGCAAAGAAAATGCACTGGTCAGAGCAAACACCCTCTTCCAACAATACAAGAGAAGACTCTACACATGGACATCACCAGATGGTCAAGACCAAAATCAGACTGATTATATTATTTGCAGCCAAAGATGGAGAAGCTCTATACAGTCAACAAAAACAATACCAGTATCTGACTGTGGCTCAGATCATGAACTCCTTATTACCAAATTTAGACTCAAATTGAAGAAAGTAGGGAAAGCCGCTAGACCATTCAAGCATGACCTAAGGCAAATCCTTTATGATTATACAGTGGAAGTGAGAAATAGATTTAAGGGCCTAGATCTGATAGAGTGCCTGATGAACTATGGAATGAGGTTCATAACACTGTAGAGGAGACAGGGATCAAGACAATCCCCATGGAAAATAAATGCAAAAAAGCAAAATGGCTGTCTGGGGAGGCCTTACAAATAGCTGTGAAATGAAGAGAAGTGAAAAGCAAAACAGAAAAGGAAAGATATAAGCATCTGAATGCAGAATTCCAAAGAATAGCAAGAAGAGATAAGAAAGACTTCTTCGGTGATCCATGAAAAGAAACAGAGGAAAAGAACAGAATGGGAAAGTCTAGAGATCTCTTCGAGAAAATTAGAGATACCAAGGGAACATTCATGTAAAGATGGGCTTGATAAAGGACAGAAATGGTATGGACCTAACAGAAGCAGAAGATATTAAGAAGAGGTGGCAAGAATACACAGAAAAACGGTACAAAAAAGGTCTTTATGACCCGAATAATCACGATGGTGTGATCACTCATCTAGAGCCAGACATCCTGAAATGTGAAGTCAAGTGGGCCTTAGAAAATATCACTACGAACAAAGCTAGTGGAGGTGATGGCATTCCAGCCGAGCTATTTCAAATCCTGAAAGATGATGGTGTGAAAGTGCTGCACTCAATATGCCAGCAAATTTGGAAAACTCAGTAGTGGCCACAGGACTGGAACTGGTCAGTTTTCATTCCAATCCCAAAGAAAGGCAATGCCAAAGAATGCTCAAATTACTGCACAATTACACTCATCTCACACACCAGAAAAGTAATGCTCAAAATTCTCCAAGGGAGGCTTCAGCAGTACATAAACTGAGAATTTCCAGATGTTCAAGCTAGATTTAGAAAAGGCAGAAGAACCCAGAGATCAAATTGCCAAAATCTGTTGGATCATAGAAAAAGCAACAGAATTCCAGAAGAATATCTGCTTCATTGACTAGGCTAACCTTTGACTATGTAGATCAAAACAAAACTGTGGAAAATTCTTAAAGAGATAGGAATACAAGAAAACTTCACCTGCCTACTGAGAAATCTGTATGCAGGTCAAGAAGCAACAGTTAGAACTGGACCTGGAACAATAGACTGGTTCCAAATAGGAATAGGAGTCTGTCAAGGCTGTATATTCTCACTTTGTTTATTTAACTTCTATGCAGAGCACATCATGTGAAATGCTGGGCTGGTTGAACACAAGCTGGAATCAAGATTGCTGGGAGAAATATCAATAGCCTCACATATGCAGATGACACCACCCTTATGGCAGAATGTGAAGAGGAACTAAGAAAAGTGAAGTTACTGAGTCGTGTCCAACTCTTTGCAACCCCATGGGCGGAGGAGTCTGATGGGCTTCTCCATCCATGGGATTTTCCAGGCAAGAAGAGGAACGAAAGAGCCTCTTGATGAAAGTGAAAGAAGAGAGTGAAAAAGTTGGGCTTAAAGCTCAACATTCAAAAAATGAAGATCATGGCATCCAGTCCCACCACTTGATGGCAAATAGTTGGGGAAACAATGGAAACAGTGACAGACTTTATTTTCTTCGGCTCCTGGATCACTGCAATGGTGACTGCAGCCATGAAATTAAAAGATGCTTGCTCCTTGGAAGAAAAACTATGACAAACCTAGACAGATTATTAAAAATCAGAGACATTACTTTGCTGACAAAGTTCGTCTAGTCAAAGCTATGGTTTTCCAGTAATCATGTATGATTGTGAGAGTTGGACCACTAAAAAAGCTGAGAGTTGAAGAATAGATGCTTTTAACTGTGATGTTGAAGAGCACTCTTGAGAGTTCCTTGGACAGCAAGATCAAGCCAGTCAATCCTGAATATTCATTGGAAGCACTGATGCTGAAGCTAAAGCTCCCAATACTTTGGCCACCTGATGTGAAGAACTGACTTACTGGGAAAGACCCTAATGCTAGGAAAGATTTAAGGCAGGAGAAGAAGGGGACAACAGAGGATGAGATGGTTGGATGGTGTCACTGACTCAATGAACATGAGTCAGAGCAAGCTCTGGGAGTTGGTGGTAGACAGGGAAGCCTGGCATGCTGCAGTCAATGGGGTCACAAAGAGTAGGACACGACTGACTGACTGAACTGAATAAAAAGGCAAAGTAGAAATTGCAGATAGAACTGAATAAAAAGGCAAAGTTGAAATTGCAGATACTGAATTTGGCACATTTTTGCTTATTCAGTAAGCAAAAAGCACCTCTCTCACTGATTTTGGCTTGATTCAAGTGTGGTCTTTTTGGGTGGTTGGGTGTGTTGCTGGGGCAAGTGAGCAAGGGGAAAGTGTCAGGACCTGTCTTACATGCAGATTTCTTCCACTAATTGAAATAGTTTTCAGGCAAATTCTGCTTTCACTGAAGCCTGAAGTAGTAAGCAAAGAGCCCTGTTTCATAGCTAATAGGCAAGGAAAAAGGGGAAAACCCAGATGAAAACTTAAATTAATAGCTCAAAGGAGATACTTTTTCATAACCTTGACTTTCTTATTGTAGGAAATGTCTAGGAAAGAAATACAATACTTGGGGAGAGATAGTCCAAAGTCCTCCAAATTTTGTCCTTCAGTGACTACCAAGGCTTTTTAATAACAGGTAATGGTGACACATAACTTGAATAAAATATATATGTTTTCCAATTATGAAGCAAATTATTCACAGTCTCGGTGTTTGGTGCTGACTTGCTCCATGTTTCTCACTTCTTAGCACCAGCTTTCAGTGAGAAATAAACCAGATGCTCTTTTAAAAACATATTCCTAAAAATCTATGATTTTAAAAAGGCAATAGATTTTTTTTGAAATAGTTCTGGAAGGAAATGGATTTTATTTTTTAAAGAGGCAAATAAAAGAGAAAATTGCAGATTGAGTTTCACTAATGAGTTTGGCTTCTCTGGTGCTCAGATGGTAAAGAATCTGCCTGCAATGCAGGAGACCCGAGTTCAGTCCCTGAGCCGGGAAGATCCTCTGGAGAAGGGAATGGCAGCTCACTCCAGTGTTCTTGCCTGGAGAATTCCATGGACAGAGGAGCGTGGAGGGCCACTACAGTCCATGGAGTCACAAAGAGCAGGACATGATTGAACGCCTAACACTCACGTTCAATGACTTTTGCCAGCAGAGTGTAGTTGGAGTGACTTTGAGGGATTCTACAGCCAGTGCTAAAACTCTTGCTGCCACATCAGCACCCCGAGTACCTGATCTTTGTGCTGTGAATGCAGATTCTGTTCATGGTGGGGTCTCAAAGTAAATCTGACTCTATCGCTTAACAAATGATTCAAAGCTCTTGTCTCTGTGTGCATGCCCTAAGGCTCTTTAGTCATGTCCAACTCTTTGTCACCCTATGGACTGTAGCCCCTCGGGTTCCTCTGCCCATGGGATTCTTCAGGTAAGGATAACTGGAGTGAGTCATCATGCCCTCTTCCAGGGCATCCTCCTGACCCAGGAATAGAAACCTCCTCTCCTGCAGCTCCTACACTGCAGGCAGATTCTTTACTGCAAGCCACCAGAGAACCCTTCTGTCTCCTCAGTTCAGTTCAGTCCATCAGTCATGTCCAACTGATCGTGATCTCATGGACTGCAGCACACCAGGCTTCCCTGTCCATCACCAACTCCTGCTGCTACTGCTGCTGCTAAGTCGCTTCAGTTGTATCTGACTCTGTGTGACCCCAGAGATGGCAGCCCACCAGGCTCCCCTGTCCCTGGGATTCTCCAGGCAAGAACACTGGAGTGGGTTGCCATTTCCTTCTCCAATGCATGAAACTGAAGAGTGAAAGTGAAGTCACTCAGCCGTATCCAACTCTTAGCGACTCCATGGACTGCAGCCTACCAGGCTCCTCCATCCATGGGATTTTCCAGGCAAGAATACTGGAGTGGGGTGCCATTGGCTTCTCCGTCACCAGCTCCTACCAGTGAGCAAATAATGTATCTTTAACATATAAACCGGGGAAGGCAATGGCACCCCACCCCAGTATTCTTGCCTGGAAA
>SJYX01024890.1:10045-124790 GCA_006410675.1 Oreotragus oreotragus
ACTGAAGCGACTTAGCAATAGGGGTTTTCCTTGTTATCCTCTAGGAGTGCAGGATGAAGGTTGTTAGCAGTTAGATAGGCTATAAATAGTATATGTGATATAATACAATGAGGAGCTTATGTGATAATACTTCCTTTAGGATTGACAGATCAAACCATTCAGTCCTAAAGGAAATAAATCCTAAATATTCATTGGAAGGACTGGTGCTGAAACTGAAGCTCCAATACTTTGGCCACCTGATTTGAAGAACTAACTCATTGGAAAAGACTCTGATGCTGGGAAAGATTGAAGGCAGAAGGAGAAGGGGGTGACAGAGGATGAGATGGTTGGATGGCATCAAGACTCAACAGACATGAGTTTGAGCAAGTTCTGGAAGATGGTGAAGGACAGGGAAGCCTGGCATGTTGCAGTCCATGGGGTTGCAAAGAGCTGGACACAGCTGACTGAACAACATCGTGATATTACTCTAGCCTTGTTGAAACTGAAACCATGCAACTCAGATTGGAGCTTTAACCCACGTGCCAGAACTTGAACTCAGCCAAAGCCCAGATGGGGACTCAAACTCATGGCCTTTTAACTGAGATCGCACACCTGATCTTAGGATGTCATGAAGTTCAGGCTTTCATGTTTCATCATAGAAATGATTCAGTGAGAGACAAAGTGAAAGATAAGAATTAGAATTATTTAGAGAGAAACAACACTCCACAGGCAGAGTGTGGGCCACCTCAGAGGCAAGGGCTCTGAAATATGGTGTGCTTAGTTTTTATGGGCTGGGTTAACTCATAAGCAGATGAGTGGGAGGTTTATTCCAACTACTTGAGGGCAGGGACAGAGATTTCTGGAAACAGGGCCACTGCCCACTTTTTGACATTTTATGATTGGTCTCACAATTGTCTTGGCACCTGTGGGGATGTCATTTACCTAATATATTACAATAAGGCCACAATGAGGCTCAAGGTCCCCTGGAAGTTGAATCCTCTGCCATCTTGGACCTAGCTAGTTCTAACCAGTTTTCGTCACGTCCCATAGTTATGTCATTCTTTTAAAGGTTATGCCCTGGTCGCTTCCCTCCTGTTTCATTTACTCCATTAGTTATATCTTTTCTGATGAAAACACTTTCTTAAGTTAGCATCTCTTTCTATCACTCTTTTTGTTTTTATTTTTTCCTACTTTCTTCTATGTTATTTTCCAGAATGTTTATTGTTTTGTATTTCACAGGTATGACTGTAATCACCTGGAATTGATTTTATTGTACTGTGTTAGGCAGGACTTAAAATCCACTATTTTTCATGTGTGTCCATATGGACTCATTTATTGAAAAGACCATTATTCCCCCTGCCCCTACTCTTAGTACCATTCTGTTATTCAGCAAATGAACCTACTTAGCTGCCAATGTGAAATAATTTTCCAAAGATAATTATTCCATTTTCTAACAATTTGTTTATCCTTCTGTCAGTACCAATGTGTCTTAATTATGATCATTTTACAGTAAGTCTTGATGTCTGGAAGAGAAGGTTTCCTTTCTTGTTTTTCTTCCTAAGAGTGTCTTTTTTATTGGACTGGTTAAATATTTATAAATCATTCTATTCCCTGCCCATATTAGCTTCATAGGTGTGTAATCTTTTTAAGCCTGTGATTACCCTAGGGAATGCAGCGGGCAGTCTTGACTTACAAAGTCTAATAGAAATCAGCCCTTTTACTTATTTCTACCCAGTGCAGGAAATTTAGCATGCCTTCACTCTGTGCACTCTCCTCTTGCCGTATGAGTTTGGGCTTCCCTGGTGGCTCAGCAGTTAAGAATCCTCCTGCCAATGCAGGAGATGTGGGTTTGATCCCTGGGTTGGGAAAACCCCCTGGAGAAGGAAATGGCAACCCACTCCAGTATTCTTGCCTGGGAAATCCCATGGACGGAGGAGCCNTTCCCAGTCTTTTCCTAAGAATTGTTTCTTCAAAGCCAGGAGGCCAGCGTTAGGAGCCAGCTCAGTGCCCAAAGATCCATCTCGTCCCACCACATGCAAAGCATCAAAAGAACAGCTCTAGCCATGAAAATCATAGCACTAGGAGGAGGGAAATCAAACTCCAAATTAATCAAACAGGATGTAATTCCCAGAGCAAACATGCATCAATTAGGGGAAATGTTACCATCAGGTACTGGGTTTGGAATTTCACGAGGGACTCATAAGGTGAATAAACTAAGCTCTGGCATTGATTATGGAAAGCAGCAGCTGTATGATGTCAGGACTGCTGTGATCAGTTCAGCCAGAAATTCACTTTTCAGTGCCTTGATTCTTGGGATTACCTTTGTGCTGACTGACAGCCAAAGAGAGAAAAACTGCACGGCTAAATGGAAAATTTTCTCTGATCTGTTCATCTAACAGTGGGCTGATGCACCAGTGCTGGTTTACTTTGCCTATTTTTCAGCTATATTTCTATTTATATTCTTTAAATCGGAGCAAGTCAAAGCAAGAAACTCTTCATTGCCCCTTCTATGTACAGGGCACTGTATTGACACAGTGAAGGATACAAAGATGAGAGAAAGTCTCTCCTCTGTGGGAGGAGAGGGAAGAAAAGCCAATTGCTCCTGGAACCCAGCTGAATGCCAAGCACTATTTCCCAGGCTTTAGGTCTATTATTATTTAACCTGTTTTCTCAACAGTCATATGTGGTAGGCTATATTGTTCTCATTCTCTGGATAAGGAAACTGAGGCTCAGAGAGACCACTGATTTGAGCCCTGGCTTGTTGAACTCTGAAGTCCCTTTGCCACCTGGGCTTATAAGTTCTGAGACCAATGTCCAAAACCCATCCTACCTCTACAGAAGGGGACAGAAGACACGGAGCATCAGGCCATTATATCAGATTTATTGACACCTCCTGGACACCAGGCATTTGCCTCTGCAGAGGCTGAACTGCAAGTCAGTATTTTCCCTCCTCACCTGTCCAAGTCTGGGCAACATGACCCATTCCCCGAGAAAGTGCTCTCGTCTCTCCAGTGAGAATTAGTCCCCCCTTCCTTTGAGCTCCCACTGCATTTTGTTTGAACTTCTCTTAGGAAACTTATTCTTTCACTTTACTGAAAAAAAAAATCACTGGTTGATTATATGCCAATTCCTTTCTAGAAATTTTGCTTTTTGGAATCCTATTTATCCATTTATCAAATTATGGACTTAGCAGCTAGCTCCTCTCCACTCTGAATGTGCGCACATGCACACACACCCACACACCCACACACACTGTAATTCCTATTTCTTAAATCAGATGTGAATTTCAATCCATCAAATCAGCTGTGAAATGTGACATCTTCCCCCCGCCGCCCCACAATTCAACTAAACTTTGAGATTCTCGTCACCTTATTTCGTCCTCATTGATAACTCCCTGCTGTCACTGCAAACCTATCCCCCATTCCCATCCTCAGGGTGACTACTCCTTTTACTTCTGAGCCATATTGCGGTTTGGGAACTCTCTGACAACCTCAAAGCAGCCAGTTCATCTCTTTGGCCTTTCCAGAGAAGCAGAAACTCTCTGCTCTTGGATCCCACAAACCCATCTGAAGTCTGAGCTCCTCAGGGCTTCTTCTGGCTGGGAGACAGTCTGGAACCTCCCTCTCGAGGACCAATCATCATCTTTACTCACATAGCATTTTCCTTTACTTTCAACACTGCCAAGACCAGGAGAATCCTTTCTAGTTGGAAGTGGAGAGAAAATCTTTTCCTTCAAATCCTCTAACACTTTGGCTACAAGTGCAATCCTCTTATTTCTCCTAAAAGCACAAGCATTTTGTAACTAAGGACCTTCATATCATTTCTTGAGGAAGTGCATACATAAGGGAAGACTAGTGCAATTAAAATGAGCAAGAGAAGGCAGAGAGGAAACTGGCGAAAAACAAAAGGCCTTAATTTAAATGTCGAAATGTCTTTCCATCCTCTCTCACCAGCATTTAGTTCAGAGCACTACGGATCATTCACTAAGGGCTTCCCCGGTGGCTCTGAGGGCAAAGCGTCTGCCTGCAGTGCAGGAATCTGGGTTCGATCCCTGGGTTGGGAAGATCCCCTGGAGAAGGAAATGACACCGTACTCCAGTATTCTTGCCTGGAAAACCCCATGGATGGAGAAGCCTGGTGGGCTACAGTCCATGGGGTCGCAAAGAGGCAGACACGCCTTTCACTTTCATGGCTTACTGCTTTTGGCTCTTCCTCCCATACTGCTTTACTCAATGTTGCTAAAGTTAGGAATATAGCCTGGGATGGTGCTCAGAGATATGGATTGGGTGTTTGGAAACCTGGCTTGCATTTCCTGTTCTGATAGTAATGGGATGTGTGGCCCTGAGAAGGTAATGTCTTCTCTAATTCTCCTGTGCATGAACCATAAAATCAGAGGAGTGCACCAGATTAATATCACTAATTCTTAGTCATCCTCATACCTTCTTTCCAATTGTGCCATATCTAATTTTCACCTGTATTATTTAATATTTTCCTTAAATTTTATTTAATACTTTTCTTTTTAAAAGCCAATTAAATTTATTGTCAAAGGAAACTTTCTATTACTGTCATCTGATTTAACAAGTCTAAAAGGTAACCAAAAAGATAAAAAATTAAAATAAAGCCTCAATGATACAAAACAATGTCATGAAATTCCAGCTGGGCATTTTTGCCTGCTGAATTCTTTTTGCTTTGTAAAAATGTGAAAACAGCACCTGTCAGAGGTGTTAAAGACACAGTAACAATAACCTGAAGCTTTCTTCTTGGTAAATAGGAGAATTAGAGTAGATCTGAAAATGAAGTAACATTCTCATTAGAGATCAGTGTTACTTAAAGACATGCCCTTCAGTTCAGTTCAGTTGCTCAGTCGTGTCCGACCCTTGGCGACCCCATGAATTGCAGCACGCCAGGCCTCCCTGTCCATCACCATCTCCCGGAGTTCACTCAGACTCACGTCCATCGAGTCCGTGATGCCATCCAGCCATCTCATCCTCTGTCGTCCCCTTCTCCTCCTGCCTCCAATCCCTCCCAGCATCAGAGTCTTCTCCAATGAGTCAACTCTTCTCATGAGGTGGCCAAAGTACTGGAGTTTCAGCTTTACATCATTCCTTCCAAAGAAATCCCAGGGCTGATCTTCTTCAGAATGGACTGGTTGGATCTCCTTGCAGTCCAAGGGACTCTCAAGAGTCTTCTCCAACACCACAGTTCAAAAGCATCAATTTTTCGGTGCTCAGCCTTCTTCACAGTCCAACTCTCACATCCATACACACTAGACAAAAACTTCTTGTGCCACTAGAGGTAGGAGTCCTGGGTTAGGCACTAGACTACGTGATACTCAAGTCTCTTTGAAAGTCTCTCTACAGCTTTAACACTTTGCCTAATCTTATTATCTTTGTACACCATCTATTTCTTGACCAGATATTCCTACCTAACTTGTATCCTCAACCAAGCTGCTGCTGCTGCTGCTAAGTCACTGCCCTGCCTCCATTTCCTCTAATTTTAGTTCCCCCTTGAGAGTTTGGAGTGTTCAGGAGGTTCCACCTCTACCTTCTAGGTCTAACAGTCCCTTATTCATCTTCACAGGGCTTGTGCTCTCCCTCTGTGCTCACCCCACTTTATTCTGGCAGGAAGAGCCCAACCCCCACAGGGTTCAGTGGCCAGATGAGCTCCTGACATACCTGGCCGTGCTGCTGAAGCCTGTATTTTTCCTATCTCACACTTGTCTGCCCACATCACTCACACCTGTGGTCATCACTGTCTTAAAAACACACCTGCTCCAGAGCCAAGCCTGCAGAGAATGAGTGTCAAGCATGGCTAACGCCCCAGCAGGATCTGGGCTAAGCTTGCAGGAAGCCTGCAGAAACTAGTTTTGATCATTTCCTTTCCAATGCCAGCCTGAACCCAGCCATCCAAGGAAATGGTTCAGCATATTCCCTGTCATAGGTAGGAGAACACAAGCGTAGACTTTAAATTGATATCGAGAATAGGATAAAAAATCTGTTACCATCTCTTAAACTTCTTCCTTGGCCACTGTAATCCCCATCCTTTCCAGTTTTGAAAATGATCAAGAAAAGGTGACTTGGCTTTCAAAATTATGACAGTCAGATACTCAGCAGTGCTCTCAATGCACACCAACTATGTGCTGTATGAAACATACTACTGAGTGCACTGCTGAAGTTCAGAAAGTAAGAGAAATCTCCAAGCACTGGTCCTCCCACTCAAAGGCAAAAAAAGACAAAACACACAGGCATGATCTATATGCAAATATGGAAGGCACATTTTTTTTGAAGCAAATGCCAACATTAGCACTCTATCTTGGGGACTATGCCTTGGGCCAGAGTTTGTTATCCTTGGACATTCACACTAAACTAGAAATCCAGGAAGGAGTTTAAAGAGTCCAGGTAAGAGTGAACTCTCTGGCTCCAAGAAGCAGCAAATAGTTTCTTCTTCTTGAAGAAAGCACCTTTGATTTAGGCTACACAGGATTTCCAAAATTTAACATCAAGCAACCAAGAACTTTTAATAAAAGATTAAGAATATAAATAAATAAACCATCATAAGTAAGAATCGGCAGAAACAACACACACTAGATGTAGGCCCTGCCTCACCCATCTCTGAGCTAACAGTTCTGGTGCACTTGACCTCACCACCCTCACATTCTGGTCATTGCTCTCATGACCAGTTCTGTGTGGGTTCTGACCAGCTTCATGCAGATCCACCTCATGTTTGCATTACATGCTTTTCAATTCCTGTCCCAGGGCTTTCTTGTTGCTTAGTTCAGTTCAGTCACTCAGTCGTGTCCAACTCTTGGCAACCCCATGGACTGCAACACACCAGTCTTTCCTGTCCATCACCAACTCCCGGAGCTTGCTCAAACTCATGTCCATCTAGTCAGTGATGCCATCCAACCATCTCACCCTCTATCATCCCCTTCTCGTCCTGCCTTCACTCTTTCCCAGCATCAGGGTCTTTTCCAATGCGTCAGTTCTTCCTATCAGGTGGCCAAATTATTGGAGCTTCAGCTTCAGCCTTACTCCTTCCAAAGAATATTCAGAACTGTTGAATATCCCCTGTTGCTACCAAGGTGAAAAACACTGAGAGATCTTGCTCAGGGTTCACACATGGGGAAACCAGGATTGAGGATGCCCCATGGGTCAACATTTGACCAATAGGAAAGGGAGCCAACGGGAAAATCCTTTCTCATGCGTTTCTCTAGATAAATGATCCTGGAAAGAAGTTTAAATGGTTTCTTGAGAGGCTACTATATAGCATAATCATATGCTATGGCATACTCAGTTGCACTTAGGGGCAGCCAACTGGTAACACATCCTCATTTAGATGTCTCTCTTCCCTGTCTCACTCCTTTTGCCTTCACTCCTGCTACCTAGGAATGTGCTCCTTAAAAATACAATTGCATACAACCTTTGATTTCTGGACAACATATGCTAAACCAATCAGGAACTTCACATACTGCAGTTATCAGATAAAAGATATGAGAACTATATATGAATTATTTTGTTAAATTAAAAAGTAAGCAACTAAACACTATAAAATAGCCACACAGATCAGAAAAGGTATAGAGTAGAAAAATATACAATTATTAAAAATATGTTTATACTCACTGATATGATAGATAGTAGATGTGATTAAGCTGAAGAGAGAATTAGTGATGACAGAATTAGTGAAAAAAGAATTTGTGATGATATATATGAAATAATTACCCAGAGTGTAACACCAAAATCATCAAAAATATGGAAAGTTAAAATATACGATGGATAGAATGAGAAGGTCTAACACATGTTTAATCAGAGTACCAGGAAAAGAGAACAGAGGTAGGATGGAAAATAAATAGTTTTAAAGTGGGTGAGAATTAGGCCTCACTAATGAAACACATAAATCAATAGATGCAGAAAGCACTAAACTGAACAACTAAGACAGATTTTTTTTTTTTAATTTATACCAGGTAAAGCAGAATGCCAACAACAAAAAAACAAAACCAGCCAGAGAACAGGGAAAAAGACAAATCACTCACACACACACACACACACACACACACACACACACACACACACACAATGATAATCAGACAGACTATACTAGTCAAGGCTCTCTAGAGAAACAGAACAAATAGGTTGTATGTGTGTCTATACATGCTCACGTGTGTGTATGAATGTGGAGAGAGAGAGAGACAACAAGATTGATTTTATTATAAGAAATTGGCTTTCATAACTATGGAGGTAGACAAGTCCTAAATCTGAAAGCTGGACACCCAAAAGAGCCAATGGTGTAAGTTCTAATACTTCATAGGCTGGCAGTTTCCAGAACAAGAAAGAGGTGATATTTCAGTTTGAGTCTGAAGGCAGAAAAAGAACCAATGTCCAAGTTAAAAGGCAGCCAGGCAGGAAGAAAACTCTCTGGCTCATGGCGGTGGGCGGGGGGTCAGTCTTTTTGTTCTACTTGTACCTTCAACTGATTGGATGGGGCTCATCCACATTAGGAAGGGCAATCTGTTTTACTCATGTTACGAATTTAAATGTTAACAGCACACAAAAACACCTTCACAGAAACTCCCAGGATAAACTTAGACCAAATGTCTGAGCACAGCATCACCCAGTCTAGTTGACACATAAAATTAACCACCATACTGACTATAAACTCCTTTACTGAAATGATGGATGTACAAAGACCTTAACAAAGGTCCATATAGTCAAAGGTATGGTTTTCCCATTAGTTATGTATGGATGGGAGAAGGCAATGGCAACCCACTCTAGTACTTTTGCCTGGAAAATCCCCTGGACAGAGGAGCCTGGTAGGCTGCAGTCCATGGTGTCACTAAGAGTCAGACACAGCTGAGTGACTTCACTTTCACTTTCACTTTTCACTTTCATGCATTGGAGAAGGAAATGGCAACCCACTCCAGTGTTCTTGCCTGGAGAATCCCAGGGATGGGGGAGCCTGATGGGCTGCCATCTATGGGGTCGCACAGAGTCGGACACGACTGAAGTGACTTAGCAGCAGCAGCAGCATGTATGGATGTGACAGTTGGACCATACAGAAGAATTGATGCTTTTGAACTGTGGGGCTGGAGAAGACTCTTGAGAAAGTCCCTTGGACTGCAAGATCAGAGCAGTCAATCCTAAAAGAAATCAACCCTGAATATTCATTGGAAGAACTGATAGGGAAGCTGAAGCTCCAATACTCTGGCCACTTGATACAAAGAGCTGATTCACTGGAAAAGCCCCTGATGCTGGGAAAGACTGACGACTGGAGGAGAAGGGGGCAACAGAGGCTGGGCTGGTTGGATGACATCACCAAATCAATGGACATGAGTTTAAAATACCCCAGGAGATAGTGAAATACAGAGAAGCCTGGTGTGCTAGAGTACATGGGGTCGCAAAGAGTCAGACATCACTGAGCAACAGAACAACCAAGCAAAGACAAGAGAGGATCTTTAGTGTTAAAGGAAAAATAACTGTGAACTTAGGTTTGTCTAAGCATTAAACCTTTCTTTTGAAAATATAGATAAAATAAAGATTCTTATATTAATATTTGCCACCAAAAAAAGTTCATATATCCTAATCAGGATGAAGTAAAATTGTACCAGAATAAAGAGAAAAACTATCCCAGAAGGACATTTTGAAAACCAGTAAGATATGATGATTGCTAAAAGATCCTAAAAGATGATGCTGTTAAAGTGCTGCACTCAATATGCCAACAAATTTGGAAAACCCAACAACGGCCACTGGAAAAGGTCAGTTTTCATTCCATTCCCAAAGAAGGGCAATGCTAAAGAATGTTCAAGCTACTGTACAATTATGCTCATTTCACATGCTAGCAAGGTAATGCTCAAAATTATTCAAGCTAGGCTTCAACATTACTTTAACTAAGAACTTTCAGATGTACAAGCTGGATTTAGAAAAGGCAAAGGAACCAGAGATCAAATTAACAACATCCCTTAGATCATAGAAAAAGCAAGGGAATTTAAGACAAAACATCTACTTCTGCTTCATTGACTACACTAAAGCCTTTGACTGTGTGGATCACAAAAAACTGAAAAATTCTTAAAGAGAGGGAATACCAGACCATCTGCCTCCTGAGAAACCTGTATGCAGGTCAAGAAGCAACAGTTAGAACTGGACATGGAACAACAGACTGGTTCAAATTGGGAAAGAAGTATGTCAAGGCTATATATTGTCACCCTGCTTATTTAACTTATAAGCAGAGTACATCATGCAAAATGCCAGGCTGGATAAATCACAAACTGGAATCAAGACTGCCAGGAGAAATATCAACAACCTCAGACATGCAGATGATACCACTTTAATGGCAGAAAGCAAAGAGGAACTAAAGAACCTAACCTGCCCTGTAAACTCTGCAGGCTCTGCCCCCACCGCACCCCCCTTGCTTCTTTGAAGCTCAGATACAACTGTTACAACCATTCAACACCACAGCTGGAGGGCTGGAAAAGCAGCCACAATACATAGACCCAGGGGAGTAGCTGTGTTCCAATAAAACTATTTGCAAAAATGGGGGCGAGGCGGGTGGGATGGATCTAGTTCAGGGGCCATAATTAGCTGATCCCTGATCTAGCACCTCATTCTGGGGGATGGTTGATGGGAGCTGGTATATTTTTCTCTCCTGACTGTAGGAATACACAGTATATACACATGAATGCAGGGTAAACTCCAGAACACAGATAGATATTTAATATCCAGCCAGCACCGTGCATAGGCTTGAGAGTGCCAGGCTTATTCACTTAAATCTTCCTCGGAACAAACATGTTTTTCCTTTAGTAGAGGTCTTGTTCAGGCTTGCTTTTGACTTCTAGGACACAAAGTAACTTCAGTAGGGTTCCAAATGTCCTTATTTTAAAGGTGATTGTTCTGTTAGATGCTCAGCATTAATTCTCACTACATAGAGAGAGGATTGGAGAAGGCAATGGCACCCCACCCCAGTACTCTTGCCTGGAAAATTCCATAGACAGAGGAGCCTCATGGGCTGCAGTCCGTGGGTTTGCTGAGAGTTGGACACGACTGAGTGACTTCACTTTCACTTTTCACTTTCATGCATTGGAGAAGGAAATGACAACCCACTCCAGTGTTCTTGCCTGGAGAATCCCAGGGATGGGGGAGCCTGATGGGCTGCCGTCTATGGGGTCGCACAGAGTCGGACACGACTGAAGTGACTTAGCAGCAGAGAGGGTAAGGGCTAAGTGCCTTCTCGTCTGGCAGCCACGACAGCTGCCATCACGAGAAGGAGACACCTGACTCTGAGCTACAGAAAGTGAAGCAAAATGAGACAAACCAACCAGGGGATGTGAGTGTCAGGGACAGAAGGGGTGTTGGAAGGGCTGGACAGACAAAAAGCACTGGATCCTCATCAGCTCCTCTTAGAAAAAGTAAACTTCAGGGTTCACATCAGGCTGTGAAATACAGGTGGCACCTTAGGTGGCTTTTGAACAAATATAATGAAATTTCAGGCACATTTGGTGGCTTTTGAACAAACATAATGAAAAGTATTTAACCTGGTTCAGCTGTTGGAGTCAATGAAGAAAGAGATTAATAGACGAAAAATGTTATTTTACTTTCTGGGTGTGAGAAAACCAGCATGCATCTAACTTCACATTTTCCCCAATTCGGATTTACCTAACGCGCGTCTCCTGATGGGCCTTTTCAGCAAGAAAAGATGGGTCACTACTTGCAGTGAGCTCATGTTGCATTGTTCTCAGCGACAAAAAGAGGCTTGGAATGGGAGTGTGGGCACCGCTGTGTAGAACAGAGAGGCCGTCTCTGAAAGCAATCAGCATTCATCAGAGGAAGAACGCATGCAGCCCTCACTCCGGCTGGGAACCACCTTTCCAGCTGTCTTCACGATCCGATTTCATCTGACTTTGTTCTCTGGGGCTCTCTGATGCGAGGTGCAGTTATTTCCCTGGCAGGACTGGCAGCAACACAGCCTTCCGACTGACATGCCGCTCATTTGAGAGGCTTTGCAAGCACCTTGCAGAGCAGGGGAACTTGTGCCTTTCACGTGCCCCAGTTTGAAGGTGGGATCTGTGTCTTGTTAGGAGATCTTGGAGAGATCTCTGTCGAAGGGCGACATCAGAAGCAAAACAGTTTAACTCGTGTTGGGAGATGCAAGAATTTTGATGATGCACACAGCCTGGGGCCAGACTCAAGGCTTGTGTCTGCCGGGGTCTTAACAGAAGATAAAAATCAGACTCAGATGGTTCAAGAGAACTTAAGGAAAGGTCTGATCTCAGAAGTGTGGGTTTGTAGGAAGGAAACAGAAAAAGATTACTGTTTCTCTCCCAGACCCAGAGGGCCAGTGTGGTAGAGTGTTTCTCTTTCATCAAACTCTGGTTAGAGTTCTCAGAGCCCTTTTCCCAACTGAACCCTGACCTTTGGACCTTTGTGTCCACCTGAACATTGCCCAAGTTTAGTAGCAGTTCTGCTAGGTTGGTTTATCTGGAATGGCCCACCCCACTGTCTCATCATGGTGTCTGTCTGATCAGGCTCCTCACTCCAAAGTGATGAGTGAGCCCCCAGCCTGCCTTCAGCAGGAATCCTATCAGCTCAGTTTAGCCAGAACCCCTTCTTGGCTATGGGATTTCCCCAGTGGCTCAGGGGTAAAGAATCAGCCTGCCAAGGCAGGAGACGTGGGCTCGACCCCTGGGTTGGGAAGATCTCCTAGAGAAGGAAATGGCAAGCCATTTCAGTATGCTTGCCTGGAAAATCCCACGGACAGAGGAGCCTGGCAGAGTCACAAGAGCCAGACACGACCCAATAACAGCAGCAACAACAACTCCTTGGCTATAAATTCGCACTTTTTTTCATCATATTCAGAGTTGGGCCTGACCTTTCCCCCCCTGCCCTCGCCCAGCCCCTCCGTTACTGCAAAATCCCGCTGGGTAGTTTCTACTGCTACTGCCACCGTCCCTCTGAGCAAAGTCTGCCTAACAGTGCCTTGAATAAATGTTTTCTTGATAAGAGTGAGGAAGGGGTTTTATCTAATCTGAGCAGGAGTGGTGAAGGTTGGATTGCAGTCCCTGCCAGAACGCGTGGCCGAGAACAGAGTGAAGAGTCAGCTTGCCCTCCCCTTCTGCCCACTCCAGTCCCCTGCTGGTCCCACACGCTGGCCGCACCCCGAGGGGAAGCCAGGCCACCAGGGAGCCCCATCGAAGCAGCTCAGAGGGTCTGGTGATGGGGGAGCAAGGGGAGACCAGCACAGGTGAGGCCGTTATGTTCCAGCTGGCCAGAGGCCTGGAACACGTGTCTTTCTGCTCTTTCTCTCGGCAACCCACGAACCCGGTCTCCCTGCCAGGTTCTCAGGGAGGGTGTGAGCTGTAGCTCAGTTCCAGCATTAAAAGAAACATCTGCAGCTTTTAAAGCAGCAGAGCTTGGAGGATGCCTGTGGCCACATCCACCAAATGACGGGACTGTTTGAAACCTGTTCTTTCCACTTTGCCAGCTCAGAATTACTGGACCCAGAAGATAGAGAACTGTGGAGGGCTGATGCCCCTAGGATGCCTCTCCTTTCTGTCTGTTGTCCAGGGTTTTGCCTAGTAACTGGCATGTAGTGAGTGCATCAGAGCTTTTTGAGCGTGTAACAGATTGAATGAATTCCACTCAATGCATAAATAGGTGAAGAAATCAAGGCACAACACTGGAATATGCCTCTTTACATTAACTAATAATAGAGTTAGAGTGTGTGTCTGGGTCCCTTCCAATGCAGCAAGTTGCCTCCCTTAACCCCCCATTACCATGGAATCAAAGAGTTGGGGTGGCTGGAGCCCCAGGGTTGGTGGTTGAGTCAGAGAGGCAGTTTTACTCACAGAGATGTGACAGGGAAGGAGAAAGCGAGGAGGGAGCTGTGTGCTCTGGATTTGCGGAGGTTTGTCATCGCTGTGACATTGGTATCTGTAGCCACATGGCACAGAGACCCCACAGGGCCAAGAAGAGAAGTGTGCCCAGGGTGGGAGTTAGTATGTGCTCTTTAGAAGGAAAGTAGGCAGGATGTGGGCAGAGTATGCGTTGCGCTCGCATGTGTGTTTATAGTCAGGGGTTGAATTACATTCCATCTGAATTCATAAGCCTCTGTTCTAACCTACAGAGCTCAGAATGTGCCCTTGTTTGGAAATGCCATCCTTGCAGATGTGTTTAGTGAAGATAGGGTCCCTCTGGGGGTTCTCTGGTGGATCACATGGTAAAGAATCTGCCTGAAACAGGCAGGATGATCTCCTGGAGAAGGGCATGGCTGCCCACCCCAGTATTCTTGCCGGGAGAATCCCATGGACAGAGGAGTTAGACAGGACACACACACACACACACACACACAATGATAATCAGACAGACTATACTAGTCAAGGCTCTCTAGAGAAACAGAACAAATAGGTTGTATGTGTGTCTATACATGCTCACGTGTGTGTATGAATGTGGAGAGAGAGAGAGACAACAAGATTGATTTTATTATAAGAAATTGGCTTTCATAACTATGGAGGTAGACAAGTCCTAAATCTGAAAGCTGGACACCCAAAAGAGCCAATGGTGTAAGTTCTAATACTTCATAGGCTGGCAGTTTCCAGAACAAGAAAGAGGTGATATTTCAGTTTGAGTCTGAAGGCAGAAAAAGAACCAATGTCCAAGTTAAAAGGCAGCCAGGCAGGAAGAAAACTCTCTGGCTCATGGCGGTGGGCGGGGGGTCAGTCTTTTTGTTCTACTTGTACCTTCAACTGATTGGATGGGGCTCATCCACATTAGGAAGGGCAATCTGTTTTACTCATGTTACGAATTTAAATGTTAACAGCACACAAAAACACCTTCACAGAAACTCCCAGGATAAACTTAGACCAAATGTCTGAGCACAGCATCACCCAGTCTAGTTGACACACAAAATTAACCACCATACTGACTATAAACTCCTTTACTGAAATGATGGATGTACAAAGACCTTAACAAAGGTCCATATAGTCAAAGGTATGGTTTTCCCATTAGTTATGTATGGATGGGAGAAGGCAATGGCAACCCACTCTAGTACTTTTGCCTGGAAAATCCCCTGGACAGAGGAGCCTGGTAGGCTGCAGTCCATGGTGTCACTAAGAGTCAGACACAGCTGAGTGACTTCACTTTCACTTTCACTTTTCACTTTCATGCATTGGAGAAGGAAATGGCAACCCACTCCAGTGTTCTTGCCTGGAGAATCCCAGGGATGGGGGAGCCTGATGGGCTGCCATCTATGGGGTCGCACAGAGTCGGACACGACTGAAGTGACTTAGCAGCAGCAGCAGCATGTATGGATGTGACAGTTGGACCATACAGAAGAATTGATGCTTTTGAACTGTGGGGCTGGAGAAGACTCTTGAGAAAGTCCCTAGGACTGCAAGATCAGAGCAGTCAATCCTAAAAGAAATCAACCCTGAATATTCATTGGAAGAACTGATAGGGAAGCTGAAGCTCCAATACTCTGGCCACTTGATACAAAGAGCTGATTCACTGGAAAAGCCCCTGATGCTGGGAAAGACTGACGGCTGGAGGAGAAGGGGGCAACAGAGGCTGGGCTGGTTGGATGACATCACCAAATCAATGGACATGAGTTTAAAATACCCCAGGAGATAGTGAAGTACAGAGAAGCCTGGTGTGCTAGAGTACATGGGGTCGCAAAGAGTCAGACATCACTGAGCAACAGAACAACCAAGCAAAGACAAGAGAGGATCTTTAGTGTTAAAGGAAAAATAACTGTGAACTTAGGTTTGTCTAAGCATTAAACCTTTCTTTTGAAAATATAGATAAAATAAAGATTCTTATATTAATATTTGCCACCAAAAAAAGTTCATATATCCTAATCAGGATGAAGTAAAATTGTACCAGAATAAAGAGAAAAACTATCCCAGAAGGACATTTTGAAAACCAGTAAGATATGATGATTGCTAAAAGATCCTAAAAGATGATGCTGTTAAAGTGCTGCACTCAATATGCCAACAAATTTGGAAAACCCAACAACGGCCACTGGAAAAGGTCAGTTTTCATTCCATTCCCAAAGAAGGGCAATGCTAAAGAATGTTCAAGCTACTGTACAATTATGCTCATTTCACATGCTAGCAAGGTAATGCTCAAAATTATTCAAGCTAGGCTTCAACATTACTTTAACTAAGAACTTTCAGATGTACAAGCTGGATTTAGAAAAGGCAAAGGAACCAGAGATCAAATTAACAACATCCCTTAGATCATAGAAAAAGCAAGGGAATTTAAGACAAAACATCTACTTCTGCTTCATTGACTACACTAAAGCCTTTGACTGTGTGGATCACAAAAAACTGAAAAATTCTTAAAGAGAGGGAATACCAGACCATCTGCCTCCTGAGAAACCTGTATGCAGGTCAAGAAGCAACAGTTAGAACTGGACATGGAACAACAGACTGGTTCAAATTGGGAAAGAAGTATGTCAAGGCTATATATTGTCACCCTGCTTATTTAACTTATAAGCAGAGTACATCATGCAAAATGCCAGGCTGGATAAATCACAAACTGGAATCAAGACTGCCAGGAGAAATATCAACAACCTCAGACATGCAGATGATACCACTTTAATGGCAGAAAGCAAAGAGGAACTAAAGAACCTCTTGATGAGGGTGAACGAGGACAGTGAAAAAGCTGGCTTAAAAGTCAGTATTCAAAAAACGAAGATCATGTGATCTGGTTCTATCACTTCATGGCAAATAGATGGGGAAAAAATGGAAACAGTGGCAGATTTTATTTTCTTGGGCTCCAAAATCACTGTAGATAGTGACAGCAGCCACAAAATTAAAGGACATTTGCTCCTTGAAAGAAAAACTATGATAAACCTAGACAGTGTATTAAAAAGCAGAGACAACCCTTTTCTGACAAAGGTCCATATAGTCAAAGCTATGGTTTTTCCAAATAATCATGTACAGATGTAAGATTTGGACCATAAAGAAGGCTGAGCAAGAAGAATCGATGCCTTTGAATTGTGGTGCTGAGAAGATTCTGAGAGTCCCTTGGACATCAAGGAGATCAAACCAGTCAATCTTAAAGGAAATCAGTCCTGAATATTCACTGGAAGGGCTGAAGCTGAAGCTCCAATGTTTTGGCCACCTGATGCAAAGAGCCCACTCATTGAAAAAGACTCTAATGCTGGGAAAGACTGGGGGCAGGAGAAGGGCACGATGGTTGGATGGACATTAGCTTGAGCAAACTCCAGGAGAGAGTGAAGGAAAGGAAAGCCTGGTGTGCTGCAGCGCATGGGGTTGCAAAGAGCCTGACATGACTTAGAGACTGAACAACAACAAAAATACGCAAATCTTTTCTATTTAAAATAACAATAAAATAATACATAATTGGTGTTTAAAAGAGAACTAAAATACCTGACAATAAGCAGAAAAGTGTTTCAAACTGAGTTGTTCAGTTGTTGAGTTGTATTCACAACCTTGTAGATATCCTCTCCTTGAGTAGCTTGCTTTAATGAATAGAATATGGTAACATTGAGGCAAAGACACCTCCATGATCCTGTTATAAAGATGATAACTGCTGTCTAGCTAACAAACTCTCCATCCTTTGCTGGCTGGCATACCTTGAGGAAACAAGCTGCCGTCTTGGAGTAGCCTGTACGGCAAAGAACTGGGAGCAATCCCACCAGTGAGTAACTGACACCCTCATCCAGCTTCCCATGAGGAGCCAACTGAATGCTACTGACAACCACAGACTGACCTTCAAAATAACCCTGGTCTGACACTGTGATAGCAGCCATGTGAGAGACTATGAAGCACAGATGTGGCAAAGTCATGCCCAGATCCTGGCTCATAGAAACTGAGATAATAAGTAGGTCTTATTTTAATTGTGGGGTTTATTTGTTACTCAGCAAAGATCCACATACTAGAAGCATTGTTAGATATGGAAGTATTATCATTGATTACTGCTGCTGCTGCTGCTGCTAAGTCACTTCAGTTGTGTCCAACTCTGTGAGACCCCATAGATGGCAGCCCACCAGGCTCTGCCGTCCCTGATTTTCTCCAGGCAAGAATACTGGAGTGGGCTACCATTTCCTCCTCCAATGCATGAAGGTGAAAAGAGAAAGTGAAGTCGCTCAGTCGTGTCTGACTCTTAGGGACCCCATGGACCGCAGCCCACCAGGCTCCTCCATCCATGGGATTTTCCAGGCAAGAGTACTGGAGTGGGGTGCCATTGCCTTCACCGTCACTGATCACTATTTAAAGTCTTAACTCACTGTGACGACATAGAAATTCTAAATGTATATGAATCTACTATTATATAATAGACCCAAGATACCAATGAAATTGGAACTTTAGGGAACTGCAGGTGCAGTGAAAAGAGAACTCAGTCAAGAATGACAAACCAGACTCTAAGCTTCAGTCTATTTTTCCACATAATCTTGTGTAAACTACATCATTTTCCTGAGCCTGAAATCCTACATTTTTGTGATTGTCCAATATATTTTGTTTCCTTTTCTAAGTTTTTTTTTTTTAAGTCTATAAGCATTTACTAAATGAAATAACTTTTAAATGTTATTATAAATGTATGTGTTTCTCTTTCATTAACTAACATTGCTGTGGAAGTTCTTTGGGACTCCTGGGCCAGTTCAAGCAAACATTCCACTTTGTTAGTTATAATACACTGAATAGCAGAGCCAAGTATTATTGCAGAAAGCCAGGCCAGGAGAGTTTAGTTAAAAAGAATCAAATAAGCCCCTCTGGGACATGGCCCACTCCACCCCAAGTATCACAGAAGAGCTTTGTGCAATTTGCCTCCTCACCTCAACTTTTTAATCAATAGGTTGTTATCATGATTGAAGAACCCAAGCTAGAGGAACAGCAAGTAGAAATGCCACATTCGTGGTAGGGCAGCACACCTCAGAGGATTTGCTTTTGGAGATAAAGTAAAAGAATCCTCTGCAGGAATTTAAAGACCATGGAGGTATGATCACATAAAGGCTGATAGTACCTTGTCCGTCCTAATAGGTAAGTACATTAAATAATGCAAAAGTCAGTCCACCAGGTATTGATTTGGGATAAAAAGTTAAAAAGTCTCACCGGTGAAACAATATATTTATGTATAATATATATATATATAAAGCTACAATACAAAAAGGAAATATACATTAAAAAAAAATCTATACGTACATGTATTGCTTTTTCCTTCTGTTTGTAAATATATGCCCTGATTCTTTGTCTTCAGGCAGAAATTTAGCCTATTCTGCTGCAGGTAAGTTGTCTACAAATTCTAGCCTGAGGGTAGACTTTTCTACTTTGTATTTAATGCCGTTTGAAGATGCCTGAGTAGTTCTGAGTAGAACTTATGAAATTCCCAGCATCACAGAAGAGGTTTGTATTTTCCATTTAACCCCTGAGTTCTGCCTCCTTTTCACAAATTGTCTCTCTGCTCCAGGTGGTCCCCTTCAGCCTAGAGTTGCCTAAGCAAGCAGAGGCCTGTTCGAATCTTGCAGGACAGCTTTTGAGTGTGGCATAATATTTTCACCACATCCAATGCCAGGTGAATGTGAAATCTGGAAATATTTGTATGAAGTCAGAGCACATTTCAAGCCCAGAAACAGAAGCTGATCCTTTATATTCAGAGCAAAAAAATAGACTATTTAATACCAACTTCTGGAATCAAGCAGGCTTACTTTCAAATCCTGGCTCAGCCACTTATTATTTAAATTTTGGTAAATTTCTTAACCTCTTGTACCCTAAGATGCCTCACCTGTAAAAGGGAATAATGATAGTACTAGTTTCAGAAGTTTTCTCTGAAAAAATAAATATAAAATATATGTAAAGTGCTGAACATAGAAGTGGGCATACAAACATTTTAATAAATTCAGGTTACTACTAATAATATAATTATCATGAAAAAGAAAAACACAAGAGTTTTATTGTGTCAGAACTCCCCATCCAGTCATAAAGCAGCTAATCCAGTGCTGCACGGACCACAGAGATAAGCTTCTCACCCCATTATTTAATTGACCAAAAACCTGAGTCTCAGAGAGGTCAAGCAAATTGCTCAAGTTCACACAGCTAAGGTCATACATAGTCTTACAGGCAAATAGCAGGATTCATGTTAACCAAAGCAGAGTCAGGAGGGATCCTGTAACATTAATTCAAATAGCTCACCCCTAAAGTTAATATATTTTTAGGACCGATAAAGCTCCTGTAATGGGGATTGCTCAGGAATCCAAATCTACTTGGCATTCTCAGAAGCGTCCTTGGGCTGCTTGAAGATTCGCAGCCTATAGCTTTTGGCAGTCCCCAAAGAGGGAGCTCTTTCCACTAACAAAATACAAAATGCAAAATTAATAAAAAGACCCTTTGAAACTGACAAATGTGCCTCAGGCAAACTATCTGCCCAGCAGCTGGTTAAAATTTAATCAGTTTTTTTTTTTAATTTTTTTTTCAGGCCTGTACATCTTTTGTATGGAGCTCCCAGTCTGAGTGTGGTCAAAGTTTGTTAAACAAGAAATAATAGCCAAAGCTTTTTAATTCTGCAAATAAGTAGTGGATGCTTTAAGTGGCTGTGCAACACTGAAGAAACTAATTGCTTAGGTCTCAACAAAGCTGGATAATTCTTTAATAATATTTGTTCTTTCTTTTAGAAAACATAAATTGGCAACTCTGTACCATACAGTGAATCTTAACAACAATTTAGGCTTCTGAATTACACTGTGCTTTTTTCTGGAAAGTTGATCATGCCCTAGGAGAAGGCAATGGTACTCCCCTCCAGTACTCTAGCCTGGAGAATCCCATGGACGCAGGAGCCTGGTGGGCTGCAGTCCATGGGGTCGCTAAGAGTCGGACATGACTGAGCGACTTCACTTTCACTTTTCACTTTCATGCATTGGAGAAGGAAATGGCAACCCACTCCAGTGTTCTTGCCTGGAGAATCCCAGGGACCGGGGAGCCTGGTGGGCTGCCATCTATGGGGTCGCACAGAGTCAGACACGTCTGAAGCAACTTAGCAGCAGCAGCAGCAGCAGAAGAGAGGGAGGGGAAGAATGAGAATGAATATGAGAATGAATCAACTGGCATAATGATGAGAGTTTTGTAAAATAAAGAAACAAAAGCTCATAAGAACTTAGTGAAGAATCTACTGCTGTCGCTGTCACTTGGACACTGGGGACTAGAGGATTTTCAACCCTAGGACAATCAAATGCTTTCTACCAAAAGAAGAGGACTAAAAGGCCCAAATTTGATTTGTTCTGTCTTACTCTTCTCCCATAAACAGGTATGCTATTAAAGACCCATATACATAAACATCTAAGATGGAAACTGTCCACCAAGAAGTAAATTAGACAAGTCCCTGGTTGTCCAAAAACTATAGTAACAATCATATGACTTCTTTGAAAGTGAAAGTGTTAGTCACTCAGTTGTGTCCACTCTTTGTGATCCCATGGAGTATAGCCTGCCAGGCTCCTCTGTCCATAAGGAGAAAGAATTCCATAATGCTCCACGAAAGAATACTGGAGTGGGTAACCATTCCCTTCTCGAGAGGATCTTCCCAACCCAGGGACTGAACCCAGGTCTCCAGACAGATTCTTTACCCTCTGAGCCACCAGGGAAGCCCTTTCACTTTCACTTTCAAGATGGAACCTGTCCACCAAGAAGAAAAGTAGACAAGTCCTTGGTTGTCCAGAAACTGTAGCAACAATCACACAACTTCTTTAGTTCCTAATAAAGAAGGAGAAATGGGGGCTGGAAGAGAGAAGTTTTAGTTGATGGTGAACAAGGAGTTATTTTAGAAGTGTAGCCCTGCAAGAGAAGAGGGAACTTGAGCCTAAAACACCAAGGCCTTGGAACCGAATTTCTACGGTATGACAGATGTATGTTGGGGAGTGGGGAGAGTTGAGGAGAAAGAGTCAGATTAGAATGCCCTCCAGGTGCTGCTGTGGCCTTGTTGGGGCCAATCTCTTATCCTGGAGGTACGCACTTAGAGCTTTCTGAAGTGATGAGGCTTTTCCCTCTCAATACATTGAATAATTCCTATGTGAATTCAGTCGCTAAGTCATGCCTGACTCTTCTGTGACCCCATGGATTGTAGCTTGCCAGCACAAAGGAGCCAGGCTCCTGCCAGGCAGGCTCTGTCCATGGAATTTTCCAGGCAAGAATACTGGAGTGGTTTGCCATTTCTTTCTCCAGGGGATCTGCCTGACTCAGGGATTGAACCCAGGTCTCCTACATTGCAAGCGGTCTCCTACACTGCAAGCAGTCTCCTGCATTGCAGGCAGATTCTTTACGGGCTGAGCCACCAAGGAAGCCCACTTGCTATTCATAAGAATCCAAGTTATTTGTATGTTTTTACCCAAAACTATATCCCACGCTGTCCCATTTGGGGACGTGGTCTGGCACCTCTCCTAATAAGGGGAAGGATAACGCCCATAATGCTCAGCTCTCAGCACTATGGGAAGCAGACAAGTAGAGAAGGTTATCTGTGGGCTTCAGAGCTAGGTCTGTATCTCAGCTTCATTCCCCATGTACCAACTGCTTGATCTTAGAAACTGACTTCACCTCTTTGAAGTCTGTTTTCTTCATTATTACTTGAAATAATAATACCCAAGTTTCAGGGTTATTGGGAAAATTTAATCAGATAATGGTTAGAAAGTGAATGGGGCTTTCCAGGTGATGGCTCAGTGGTAAAGAATCTGCCTGCCAATGCAGGAGATGCAGGTTTGATCCCCAGATTGGGAAGATATCCTGAAGGAGGAAATGGCAACCCACTCCAGTATTCTTGCCTGGAAAATCCCATGAACAGAGGATCCTGGAGGGTTAAAGTCCATGGGGTTGCAAAGAGTCGGACATGACTTAGCAACTAAGCACACATGCATGCAGAAAACGAATAGCAGTGTATCATCTACTACTGATGAGAGTGAATGATAGCTTCTTACATGTACTTATATATACATACTATCCATACACCCAGGAGCTCAGACAGCTGCTGAGCTATTCTCCTGTCAAAGTTTTGAGTTCTGCTAACTCACACACTTTCTTGTTTTCAAATTCTTGGCTCCTACTTCATTCCTGTTCAGTGGCACTTATGGTCATTGAAAAACCCAATAAATAATTCCTGGCTTCACTCTGTGATCACTCTTTGCTTCTAAGGCCACATTTGACACAACTCTGGAAAACTCAGAGAGTAAAATAACAATATAGTTACTGACCATTACTTAGCACTAAATAAATCAGGAAATGTTCTGGTGGGTTTAGGTATTAAGCCTCAAAACAAACACATAAGATAGGTATTATTTTATCTTTATTTTGTAAATGAGGAAACAAAATAACAGAGAAGTGACTTGTTTAAGCTCACACAGCAGAGCCAGAATTTGAACCTAAGCAGCCGAGCTCCAGAAGCTTGTTTTTAAAATATGATATATTCCAGTCATTCAGCCACTATGACTGATTTAGAGATAGACACATGATCCAGTTAATTCATGAGAGTCAGGAGCAGAATTAGAAAAATCTCCAATAACCTATTGCTATCCAATAGACATCTTAATTTTAATTTTAGTAAAATGGAATAACCAAATCAATTGCTTTGAACTTGTCATTTTCATTCCCCTCTCAATTTTGTTTTCCATATATCCTTGCCTAAAACCCACTCCTTACCCAGTCTATTCCAATCGGTAAATGACACCAATATCTTCCCAGGTGCTGTAACAGAAAGCCCAGGGAACTCAACCAAGATGCAACATAGGAGAAACCTCAATTTTCCTCCTCCCATGGATGTACCAAATATTCAAGTATTCTTGGAACAATTCCCTCGGAAAAAAAAAAAAAAACAGAAACTAGTTGAGTGACTCGCATACATCAAGTAGGGACTCTTATACATTAAGCCTTATTGAAACAGGTAGGAAAGGCTGAGACAGTCTCACCATAAACCCCATACCCATCATAATGTCATACAATCAGGAATTCCAAGCTCCCAACTTCTTCCTAAGGAGGGAAGGGTTTGGACCACATATCTAGTGCCCCAACTTTTAAGTCTGCCACTCAACAGAAGAGCCCCCAAATCACCTACATCTGAAAGCCAATGGGGTTAATGTTCATAGGTTCTATATGACTTTAGCAAACAAAGCAGAAGTTCTTAATTGTGTGAGTACTTGCTATGGCTATCCCCCAAGAGATATATTCAATGATTTATTCCAAGTCCATCTGACTTCAGACTTGCTTAACTAAAATTATAGCATTACATATATAAATGCATACATACATTATCTAAGTTATCTTTGAGAAAAAGTCCTAATATGTTAAACACTCGTATGTTGAATAAATATTTTATATTCAAAGACTTTCATCCTAACATCTAATTATTTCTTAGCTGGCAGAATCAAACAAATAACCAAAACAAATAAGAGAAATTCAGATTAGAAAGGAAGAAGTAAAATTGTCTCTGTTTATAGGTGACATATTATATATAGAAAATCCTAAAGACTTCACCAAAAAACTGGTAGAATAAACAATTTCAGTAAAGTTGCAAAATACAAAAATCTTTGTATTTGCAAAATATAAAAATCAGTATCATTTCTGCAGACCAACAGTGAACTCTAGGAAAAAGAAATTAAGAAAACAACCCTACTTACATTAGAATCACAAAGACTAAAACCTTAAGAATAAATTTAATCAAAGAGTAAAAGGCCTGTAAACCAAGAACCATGAAACACCAATGAAAGAAATTGTGAAAGATATAAATACAAAAAGATATTCCCCATTGTAGATTAAAAGAAGTAATGTTAAAAAATGTTCACTCTACCCAAAGCACTCTACAAATTCAATGGGATCTTCCTCAAAATTCCAATGGCATTGTTCATGAAAATAGAAAAAACAATCCTAAAATTTGTGTGGAACCACAAAAGACCTCAAAGAGCCAAAGCTATCTTGGAAAAGAAGAACAAACTTGGAGACTTCACACTTCTTGATTTCAAACTATATTACAAACCTACAGTAACCAAAACAACATGGCACTAGCATAAAAACAGACACAAAGATCAATGGAAGAGAATAGAAAGCCCAGAAATAAACCCATAGGTTGCCAATTTGACAAAGATGCTGAAAATATATAATGGGGAGAGGACAGTTTCTTCAATAAATGGTATTGGTAAAACTGGACTGCCACAGGCAAAAAAATGAAACAGGACCCCTGTCTTATGCTACAAACAAAAATCAACTCACAATGGATTGTGAACTTGAATATAAGACCTATAAACTGTAAAACTCCTAAAATAAAACATAGGGAAGGATCGCCTTTATAGTGATTTTGGCAATGCTTTGCTGGATTTGACTTTGAAATCAAGGGCTTCCCTGGTGGCTCAGCAGGTAAAGAATCCGCCTGCAAAGAGGGAAACCTGGGTTTGATCCCTGGGTTGGGAAGATCCCCTGGAGAAGAAAACAGCTACCCACTCCAGTATTCTGGCCTGGAGAATTCCATGGACTACAGTCCATGGGGTCACAAAGAGTTGGACACAACTGAGCGACTTTTAGCTTGGCAAAGGCAAAGGCAACAAAAACAAAAATAAATTAAAACTAAACAAAAAGTTCTGCACAACAAAGAAAACCATCAACAAAAAGAAAAGACAGCCTATGGAATAGAAGAAAATATTTACAAATATATATTGCATACAGAGTTAATATCCAATATACACATGGAATTCACACAACTCAATAGTAAAAATAATAAATAAAAACAAATAACTCAATTCAAAAGTGGGCAAAGGATCTGAAGAGACATGTTTCTTTATATAAGTGAAACCATATAGTCTGTCTCTTATACACATCTAGATGTGTATAAGAGACAGTATACATACTATCCATACACCCAGGAGCTCAGACAGCTGCTGAGCTATTCTCCTGTCAAAGTTTTGAGTTCTGCTAACTCACACACTTTCTTGTTTTCAAATTCTTGGCTCCTACTTCATTCCTGTTCAGTGGCACTTATGGTCATTGAAAAACCCAATAAATAATTCCTGGCTTCACTCTGTGATCACTCTTTGCTTCTANAAGGATCTGAAGAGACATGTTTCTTTATATAAGTGAAACCATATAGTATGTACATTTTGGTTTTTGTTGTACAATATTATGCTTGTGAGATTACTTCACATTATTGTATGTTGTGGTTTACTCATTTCTATACATCCCATTGTATGAATAAAACCACAATTTATTTATCATTTCTACTGTTGATATACTTTTGTCTTGTTTCCAGATTTGGGGTGTTAGTGCTATAATGAATGTATTTCCACATGTTTTGGAATGGAAAAATCTATGCATTTTTCTCAGGTATCAGTTAAGTTCTTTTCAAAACCTTGTAAATGTCTTTCTTTTAGAATGCTGATATGCCTTTTGGAAAAAATATTACCAAGGATTCTGAAAGGTTCTTTCATTTCTTCGTACATGTGGAGAAAGCTTAAGGATTCCATATCACACAAGTTGTGGCTGAAGTTCAAACAGCAAGAGGTCCCCATTAGCCCGCTAATCTTCATATTTACCAGAAACAGTCATCACAGTGTGAAAATTTCCACAGGGAAAGCCCAATTTTCTTGGTGTTGGGTGCCATAAGGATCAGAGGCACCCATGAGGTGCTAATGATTGCTGGCCTTTAATCCTGTGAATTTAGTGATAACAAGGCTGCCAGTTTGGGGCTGTTCTGCCTAGATGGAGCTTTATCCAGACCACCCTGGCTATCTTCCAGAGTTCCAATGGTTTTTCTTATGCTTCTGTACTAGGCTGGGTTTTAAAATTCACAGGAAACACTCTCTCCTGGGCTCCCTTTTTTCACTCACTAGGCTTTCCCCCACCTATCCTACTCCATTCACCTATTTCAGTGCCAAGAAAAGGAAAGTGTGAAATTCTACCCAGCTGGAGTTTCTCTAACTACACGTATCAGATGTCATTAGATGGGGAAGTAAGTCCTTAGGGGCCAGCAAGTCTATAGAAAATTCCAAGCTGGCATTCAAGCCTCTCTGCAATTTGGCTCCCACATCATTTTCAACATCATTTCCCATTGGTTCCAATATACCCTTTTCTGATACAGTCATGCTGCTTTTTCCTTCCTTGAAAGTCTTTCTACATCCCCCTCCTATTTTCTTCAAATATTTCACCTTGATGTGTGTGTGTGTGTGTGTGTATGTGTGCGTGCGCACATATGTGAGTGAACTCCCTACTCTTGAGACACTTTGTTAGGTGTGCAGGAATAAAAAATGAGTAAAGCATGGATCTACTTCCAAGACACTTTTATTTTGTTGAAGGAACAGGAGAGCAATATTGGATGCAAGTACTCCCTGTAACTGGTAAAGGGAGATACCTAGGCAGTACAAGGATGACTGCTGAACACTTGTCTATATCAGAAGTCATTCTTGTCGGGTAGACATGAATGACTACATAATTTGGAGTGCTCAGGGCAAAGTGAAAATATGGGACTCTTTATTTAAAATGTATTAAGAATTTAAAGGTGAAAATAACAGCATTAAACCAAGAAGAAGGTCCTGTGCCACTGCCCAATTGTCCATGAAGCCATCTCTCTGATAGAGACGACATCAGGGAGATGAAATCAAGAGAAAACTTTGTGCATTTTCCTGTTTCCAGAGGAGATTTAGACAATCAGTCAAAATTAGGACTGAATTAGTGATGAGTAAATAGAAAACTAAGCAAACAACAACAACAAAATAAGACAACTCTTCCTTCTAGAAAAAAAGAAGTTGGGAAGAAACAGAAAAGTAATTGTTTATTTCCTTGGCTCAGCTGTGAATATGGTTTGCACAGTATATTAGCCAGTGTTCTACAGAGAAACAGAACCAGTGGGAGAACCAATAGGATATCTATATCTATTTATACATATATAAACAGAACCAATAGGTATAACTATATCTATTTACAATAGATATAGATACACACACGCATGCGCACTAAGTGGGTTCAGTCATGTCTGACTCTTTGTGACCCTATGGACTGTAGCCCTCTAGGCTCCTCTGTCCACAGGATTTTCCAGGCAAGAATACTGGAGCGGGTTGCAGTGCCCTCCTCCAGGGGATCTTCCCAGGGTCTAACTGGCATCTCTTATGTCTCCTGCATTGGCAGGTGGGGTCTTTGCAATGGCACCCCACTCCAGCACTCTTGCCTGGAGAATCCCAGGGACGGGGGAGCCTGGTGGGCTGCCATCTATGGGGTCACACAAAGTCGGACACGACTGAAGCGACTTAGCAGCAGCAGCACCTCCTGAGAAAACCATAGATATGCATGTACATATACATATAATAGAAACAGAGAGACATTGATTTTAAGGAATTGGCTCACATGACACATGACTGTGGGGCTTGGCAAGTCGAAAATCTGCAGGGCAGGCCAGCAGGCTGGAGACCCAACAAAGAGGTGAAGCTGCAGCCTGAATCCAAAGGCAACCTGGAGACAGAAATCCCTTCTCTTTAGGGGACATCAGTCTTTCACTCTTAAGACCTTCAAGTTGTCAGATGAGGCTCAACCACATCAGTGATGGCATATGTTTTACTTAAAGTCTACTTATTTAAATGCCAATTTTATCTTAAAAATGCCTGTTCAGTGACCAAAGATTTGGGTATTACACCCTAGCTATGCATGCATGCTCAGTTGCTAAATTGCATCTGACTCTTTGCAACCCCATGGACTATAGCCTGCCAGGCTCCTCTGTCCATGGGATTTCCCAGGCAAGAATACGGGAGTGGGTTGTCATTTCCTTCTCCAGGGGATCTTCCTGACCCAGGGATCAAACTCGCGTCTCATGTTTCCTGCATTAGCAGGCAGATTCTTTATCACTGAGCCACCTAAGAAGCCCACACCCTAGTCAAGTTGATACAAAAAATTCACTGTCATACATAGTCATAATATTTTAAACACAAGATATTTATCAAACCAAAGTTATGATAAGCTGTTTTGGAAGGATGGGGAGGGCAGGAGGTAGGTATGACTATGTGTATAGTGGTGGGACTGGGGGAGAAAGAAAGGTAAATCTCACCTTCCACACAGCACAGGGGGAAGTCAAGGAATAATGACAAAACTGGCTAATCAAGAGGAGGCAATACAGCCATGTTTTTTAGAGGAAGGGAGGTCAATGCCAACATGATGAGCTAAAAGAGGCGAAAGGGTTGCCTCTGGAGAGGTGGGGGAAACAATAGGAAGGTATGAAAAAAACACTCTTTTACGTAACACACCATGCAGACATATTTGGCTTTTTAAAGTATGTACATGTATAACTTTGATTTTTAAAATATAAACACTTGAAGAAAGGAAAAGAAGAGATATCCACAGGAGACAGACAATAACAACTAAAATATGAAACAATGGGAATCAATGAAGGGCTAACATACAGTGAGGCTTATCTAATGAAAATAAAGACAGGCCCACTGAGGAGTGAATGAGAGACTGGGAAGTTTCCTTTAAGAAGGACTCACTTCAGCCAAATTAAGAATTTTCATGGAGAACATGCTTGAG
This sequence comes from Oreotragus oreotragus, assembly GCA_006410675.1. Lineage (NCBI taxonomy): Eukaryota > Metazoa > Chordata > Mammalia > Artiodactyla > Bovidae > Oreotragus > Oreotragus oreotragus. The sequence goes on from SJYX01024890.1 coordinate 39,494, forward strand.
AAAGGCATTGCAGGCAGATGTCTTACATCCTACTTCCCACAAGTGCCATTTTGCTCTTGCACAGAAGCTTACTGAGGGCCCCGCTCAAGCCTCCCCTCATCCTTGACATCTTCCTACATCCTCCTAGAAAGCTGATACTTCTTTCCTCGTAACGCCTACTGCATATGAAGTTCACACAACCTCCTCTGGATTGTGTAGTGAGTGGATCGTTCCCTAACAAGATCCCAAGTACTCTGATGTCAAGAGTCCTGTCTGATGTTAATAATACCCATTTATTCATCATCTACTTCTGTCTGGTCCCAGGCTAAGTACTCTGAATCCGTGACACTTTAATCTACAGCTGCCCTAGGAGAGCAGTGTTATAATGATCTCCGCCTTTGGAAAAAGAAAATTGAGGCTGAGAGTTGACTTAATGTGCCGGCTAGGAATCACAATCAGATCTTTCTTTCTCCGAAGTCCATGTTTTTAACCTCTTTGTTGCGTTCTTTCTCACTACCTCAGACTGCCTGTTTTATCAACATGTGCTTAGGACAGTATCAAGCACGTAGTAGGTGTGTGGAATATGTTGGCTGATTGAAAGAGAGAGCGTGCAGCATCTGGAAGGTATCCTGCTGCCTCCTCACAGAAACACAGGAAGTTAAATTTCCGTAACCAAGCTAAGCTGTCATGGCTACAGAACATAGCTCTTCTGACCCTGCATAGGTATCTAATGACAGCTCACTGTGTGTAAACAGATGTCAGGTTTAAATCAATCTTGCCTCCTGACACCTTACTTTTAAAACAGTAATTACATGCTCATTTTTGAATATGCAGCCCTAGGCAAATTATCTATCTCCACCTTCCTCACCAAGTTTTAATTTTTTAATATCAATTAAGCTTTTTTTAAGGTACTCACAGCAAGAGACACACACACACAGTGAGGCCAAAACAAAAGAGTGAGCATCTGCAGAAAGTGGAAGAGAATGGAGGGTAGTCAGGCAGCCCCAACTGTAGCAACAAAGCAGGGTGATATGAAAAGCAGATATCATCAAAAACATACAGGCAAGCATGAGGGTCATGGTCAGAGGACAAGGACTCACTGGGCTCAAGGTTGGGCATCCAGGCTTGGTCAGATGCAGAAATACTGGCAGGTCCAGCAGGGACAGGCATGATACCATGCAGAGAACCCAAGTGGGATCTGCTCAGTCATGCGCTGAGCTCTGCAGACTTACAGATTGTGGACCTGCCCATCTGAGACTCCTTAGTACCCCGTGCCTGAGACAGAGATCCATCCCCAGTGTCAGAAACATCTCCTCTTCCACCTCCTACCAATAGATACCATTGCAGGAGGACAGACATTCCCTTGTTGCCTAGAAGAGAGCAAAGGCTTTTCATTGCATCTTAATTCTTAGCTGTGTGATCACAGACAAACACTTAAGCTCTCTGAATGAGAGAAGATTAATTTTGGAGCCTGAGAGGTTATATTTTCATTCAACATTGTGTAACTTTAAGCAAATTGCTTTACATTTCTAAGCTTCAGTTTCTTCAGCTGTAAAATTGATATATTAACTGTTCCTATCTCATAGAGATATTGGGGAGAGTAACTGTTAGGCATGTAAATCTCTTACAATATAGTCTACTATTTAGAAAGTAGTAATTTTCATTCTTTAGGACTTTAATGGGTATAAAATTGACAAGGATGCATTTGAAGTACCAGGTTCCTCCTCCTTTCTATAGGTGTGTGTGTGATCAGTCATGCCCGACTCTTTGTGACCCCACAGACTGTAACCTACCAGGCTCCTCCATCCATGGGATTTCCCAGGCAAGAGGACTGGAGGGGATTGCCATTTCCTACTCCAGGTTCTATAGGTATGTTAGCATCTAAACATGGATCCCATGGGCCTACTTTGAGTTCTGTTAGATGGGCAGTCCTGGTTGGGAGGAGAGTACCTGATTTTGGCATCAGTGTTGCATCACTGGCAAAGAGCGCCAAAATGGAAGGAAGGGACCCTAACAGACAGAAATGCAATGGGACAGGCTAACAAACGATAGGATGAGATAGATTTGAGTGAGACCCAGGGCACGTGCTCAACCTGAAGACAAAACATTACAGAAAATGGAGCGATTATTATCCAGTTGTACTCAAATCACAGGAAATGTGACTCCATCTCTGCCTTCCCAAATCACACCAATCCAGAGTGGATAGAGGGAGGGACTCCTGCTATCCCAGCCATGGTTAGCTTACTAAAAGACTAAGAGGTTCCTCAAGAGGCAACTCTTCTCTCGCCTCTGCCTGGTCTTGTGTATCATCCTGTACCACTGCCTAGGGCCCAGCACTGGCGCTGTTTGTCTTAGGTTTGAACTACTTGCTAAGACCTAGACCACCTTTCCCCTTTTTAGTTTATGCTTCTCCACACCTTCCTAGCTTCTGACCTGCTCCCATTTTCAGACCTGGCTCACCTTCCAAACAGGGCTTTGCGCTGGTTCAGGGGCTACAAGTTGGCTTCTCCAGCCTATGCAATTGCCAGGGTCCCCTCTCTCTACTGCCACATCTGCCCTGGTAAGGTACTTCTCTTGTGACCTCCAAGGTTTTTTATCTTCTTCTCAGTATCCCTGAGGGGTCACAGGTCTCCAGCTCCAAGAGTCNCTCTTTGCAACCCCATGGACTATAGCCTGCCAGGCTCCTCTGTCCATGGGATTTCCCAGGCAAGAATACGGGAGTGGGTTGTCATTTCCTTCTCCAGGGGATCTTCCTGACCCAGGGATCAAACTCGCGTCTCATGTTTCCTGCATTAGCAGGCAGATTCTTTATCACTGAGCCACCTAAGAAGCCCACACCCTAGTCAAGTTGATACAAAAAATTCACTGTCATACATAGTCATAATATTTTAAACACAAGATATTTATCAAACCAAAGTTATGATAAGCTGTTTTGGAAGGATGGGGAGGGCAGGAGGTAGGTATGACTATGTGTATAGTGGTGGGACTGGGGGAGAAAGAAAGGTAAATCTCACCTTCCACACAGCACAGGGGGAAGTCAAGGAATAATGACAAAACTGGCTAATCAAGAGGAGGCAATACAGCCATGTTTTTTAGAGGAAGGGAGGTCAATGCCAACATGATGAGCTAAAAGAGGCGAAAGGGTTGCCTCTGGAGAGGTGGGGGAAACAATAGGAAGGTATGAAAAAAANCTATAGCCTGCCAGGCTCCTCTGTCCATGGGATTTCCCAGGCAAGAATACGGGAGTGGGTTGTCATTTCCTTCTCCAGGGGATCTTCCTGACCCAGGGATCAAACTCGCGTCTCATGTTTCCTGCATTAGCAGGCAGATTCTTTATCACTGAGCCACCTAAGAAGCCCACACCCTAGTCAAGTTGATACAAAAAATTCACTGTCATACATAGTCATAATATTTTAAACACAAGATATTTATCAAACCAAAGTTATGATAAGCTGTTTTGGAAGGATGGGGAGGGCAGGAGGTAGGTATGACTATGTGTATAGTGGTGGGACTGGGGGAGAAAGAAAGGTAAATCTCACCTTCCACACAGCACAGGGGGAAGTCAAGGAATAATGACAAAACTGGCTAATCAAGAGGAGGCAATACAGCCATGTTTTTTAGAGGAAGGGAGGTCAATGCCAACATGATGAGCTAAAAGAGGCGAAAGGGTTGCCTCTGGAGAGGTGGGGGAAACAATAGGAAGGTATGAAAAAACACTCTTTTACGTAACACACCATGCAGACATATTTGGCTTTTTAAAGTATGTACATGTATAACTTTGATTTTTAAAATATAAACACTTGAAGAAAGGAAAAGAAGAGATATCCACAGGAGACAGACAATAACAACTAAAATATGAAACAATGGGAATCAATGAAGGGCTAACATACAGTGAGGCTTATCTAATGAAAATAAAGACAGGCCCACTGAGGAGTGAATGAGAGACTGGGAAGTTTCCTTTAAGAAGGACTCACTTCAGCCAAATTAAGAATTTTCATGGAGAACATGCTTGAGAAAGGCATTGCAGGCAGATGTCTTACATCCTACTTCCCACAAGTGCCATTTTGCTCTTGCACAGAAGCTTACTGAGGGCCCCGCTCAAGCCTCCCCTCATCCTTGACATCTTCCTACATCCTCCTAGAAAGCTGATACTTCTTTCCTCGTAACGCCTACTGCATATGAAGTTCACACAACCTCCTCTGGATTGTGTAGTGAGTGGATCGTTCCCTAACAAGATCCCAAGTACTCTGATGTCAAGAGTCCTGTCTGATGTTAATAATACCCATTTATTCATCATCTACTTCTGTCTGGTCCCAGGCTAAGTACTCTGAATCCGTGACACTTTAATCTACAGCTGCCCTAGGAGAGCAGTGTTATAATGATCTCCGCCTTTGGAAAAAGAAAATTGAGGCTGAGAGTTGACTTAATGTGCCGGCTAGGAATCACAATCAGATCTTTCTTTCTCCGAAGTCCATGTTTTTAACCTCTTTGTTGCGTTCTTTCCCACTACCTCAGACTGCCTGTTTTATCAACATGTGCTTAGGACAGTATCAAGCACGTAGTAGGTGTGTGGAATATGTTGGTTGATTGAAAGAGAGAGCGTGCAGCATCTGGAAGGTATCCTGCTGCCTCCTCACAGAAACACAGGAAGTTAAATTTCCGTAACCAAGCTAAGCTGTCATGGCTACAGAACATAGCTCTTCTGACCCTGCATAGGTATCTAATGACAGCTCACTGTGTGTAAACAGATGTCAGGTTTAAATCAATCTTGCCTCCTGACACCTTACTTTTAAAACAGTAATTACATGCTCATTTTTGAATATGCAGCCCTAGGCAAATTATCTATCTCCACCTTCCTCACCAAGTTTTAATTTTTTAATATCAATTAAGCTTTTTTTAAGGTACTCACAGCAAGAGACACACACACACAGTGAGGCCAAAACAAAAGAGTGAGCATCTGCAGAAAGTGGAAGAGAATGGAGGGTAGTCAGGCAGCCCCAACTGTAGCAACAAAGCAGGGTGATATGAAAAGCAGATATCATCAAAAACATACAGGCAAGCATGAGGGTCATAGTCAGAGGACAAGGACTCACTGGGCTCAAGGCTGGGCATCCAGGCTTGGTCAGATGCAGAAATACTGGCAGGTCCAGCAGGGACAGGCATGATACCATGCAGAGAACCCAAGTGGGATCTGCTCAGTCATGCGCTGAGCTCTGCAGACTTACAGATTGTGGACCTGCCCATCTGAGACTCCTTAGTACCCCGTGCCTGAGACAGATCCATCCCCAGTGTCAGTAACATCTCCTCTTCCACCTCCTACCAACAGATACCATTGCAGGAGGACAGACATTCCCTTGTTGCCTAGAAGAGAGCAAAGGCTTTTCATTGCATCTTAATTCTTAGCTGTGTGATCACAGACAAACACTTAAGCTCTCTGAATGAGAGAAGATTAATTTTGGAGCCTGAGAGGTTATATTTTCATTCAACATTGTGTAACTTTAAGCAAATTGCTTTACATTTCTAAGCTTCAGTTTCTTCAGCTGTAAAATTGATATATTAACTGTTCCTATCTCATAGAGATATTGGGGAGAGTAACTGTTAGGCATGTAAATCTCTTACAATATAGTCTACTATTTAGAAAGTAGTAATTTTCATTCTTTAGGACTTTAATGGGTATAAAATTGACAAGGATGCATTTGAAGTACCAGGTTCCTCCTCCTTTCTATAGGTGTGTGTGTGATCAGTCATGCCCGACTCTTTGTGACCCCACAGACTGTAACCTACCAGGCTCCTCCATCCATGGGATTTCCCAGGCAAGAGGACTGGAGGGGATTGCCATTTCCTACTCCAGGTTCTATAGGTATGTTAGCATCTAAACATGGATCCCATGGGCCTACTTTGAGTTCTGTTAGATGGGCAGTCCTGGTTGGGAGGAGAGTACCTGATTTTGGCATCAGTGTTGTATCACTGGCAAAGAGCACCAAAATGGAAGGAAGGGACCCTAACAGACAGAAATGCAATGGGACAGGCTAACAAACGATAGGATGAGATAGATTTGAGTGAGACCCAGGGCACGTGCTCAACCTGAAGACAAAACATTACAGAAAATGGAGCGATTATTATCCAGTTGTACTCAAATCACAGGAAATGTGACTCCATCTCTGCCTTCCCAAATCACACCAATCCAGAGTGGATAGAGGGAGGGACTCCTGCTATCCCAGCCATGGTTAGCTTACTAAAAGACTAAGAGGTTCCTCAAGAGGCAACTCTTCTCTCGCCTCTGCCTGGTCTTGTGTATCATCCTGTACCACTGCCTAGGGCCCAGCACTGGCGCTGTTTGTCTTAGGTTTGAACTACTTGCTAAGACCTAGACCACCTTTCCCCTTTTTAGTTTATGCTTCTCCACACCTTCCTAGCTTCTGACCTGCTCCCATTTTCAGACCTGGCTCACCTTCCAAATAGGGCTTTGCGCTGGTTCAGGGGCTACAAGTTGGCTTCTCCAGCCTATGCAATTGCCAGGGTCCCCTCTCTCTACTGCCACATCTGCCCTGGTAAGGTACTTCTCTTGTGACCTCCAAGGTTTTTTATCTTCTTCTCAGTATCCCTGAGGGGTCACAGGTCTCCAGCTCCAAGAGTGAGTCCTCTTTGTACTTCAGATGCCTTTCAAACTCTAAAATGCCTCTCAACGATGGGAGATATTGTTGTGCTCCTCACAGCAACACAGCCATTTCTTGAGGTCCAGGATTATTTTTAATGTTTTGTTTACTCAGGACAGAGGCCCCAAGTCAGGAATTTAACAGGAAAAGAGTGCTGTGGAAACTCAAAGAAATTAAATGCAGGAGGAAGCTCAAAGAGACTCATGTCTAAAGACTCAGAGACCCCAATGTCTGAGCTGGAAGTACCCTATATGGCCCTCTTTCTAATTTCCTGATTGTATAAAAAGGGACTGTGGTCATTTGACCAGAAGTCCCTAAGTGCAGTGGGATACATCTGGGATTATCACTCAGAATCCCTTTTCCTCACTCACTATGATCCCATCATATGTGGATTTTAGTCAAATGGACACATCCATTGACCTCTAAGAGTCTCTCCCACAGTGTGTACAGCACTTATCAGGAATCTCTGCTGGTTCGCTGACTGCCCTTCACTCCAATCCAGGTCCATCAGTTGAGTAAGTCATAGCTCTAACTACTTGGCCCTTTGAACTTGGATTTTGTTCCTTGTTTGGCTTCTCCTCCAGTGTTCTGTAATAGTTTCTCAAGTAGAATGTCTCTCCTTGGGCTCCCTGGGACTCACACCTCTAACCTGATCCACTGATAAGTGTCCAGTCTGGGCCCACCTGCTCCCTCAAAAAGGGGACATCTTAATACTCCTTTAAACAATGCTCCAAAACTATTTGCCCAATAGCCCCTTTATCTGTAGGCTAACAGAAGCAGTAAAGACCCTGAGCAGGAGGATGAGACAATTACCAGAGCCACACTTTATTTGAATCTATAGCTGTCAAGGCATGGAAAGTGTCTCATCAGTGTCTGGAGGCTTATATCTTTCTCCTCCTTCACTCTTTAAATGCCTCTAAATATCGAGCATGAGTAAACTGCTTAAAGAATCTTCAGTAAAGTGGAAGTTGCTTTGCAGATGTCCTCCGAGAGATGAGGTGTCCAGGATTCTCCCAAACAAGTATAGGATGTCTTCCAAGTACTGAAGGGACAGGTTTATAAACACCAGCTCCAATACCTTGCAAGGGACTCAGGCCCAGAGCCAGGCTTCTCCACCCTATGATGAGAAAACCATTATCACTTCATAAGCCTTCTCCCTGTGCCTCCTTGAAAACAATTGCCTGAATGTAGTACTTTGGCCAGGCAACCCCAGCCCCGCTCCCTCCCACAGTCCTGGACAGAAATGAGAGAGAAGCTGCTAAAATCTTTCTGAGAGAGTCAGGTAACTGATAACTGCTCTGGGAGCCATTTTCTTTTTCCCCACCTTCACAAGGCTACAACACCATGGTCTGGGGCTTTCCTCAGAAGGCCACCCTGGGGCCTGGGAGAAGAAGGCACAGTGGTCCCTATTGTTCCTTCCTGGCAAAGAAGGTTCCTGATGAAGTGTATGAGGTCAGGGATGCAGAGGCAAGGCATCTCCTAGAGGGTTTTAGTTCCAGCTCAATTTTGCTTTCAGAAAAGGCTACTTAAAGATTTGGCAAATAGCCAGGTGTCCCGTATTCATGCCTAGAGAAATCCATGGACAGAGGAGCCTGGCTGGCTACAGTCCATGGGGGTCGCAGAGTCAGACAAGACTGAAGCAGACTAGCACACACACAAGTACACACAGGGGTCCTGAGGCCAGAGCAAACACAGATATACATGCGCCCAACAGCATCCTTCCATGTCTTCTGTCCCCTTTCTGATTTACTTGGGAGCTGCCACTGTAACAAGTATTCAGCTGAGCCTAGAGGGGCCCACACATTGTGTACTCCAGCTACCCTCTGGCTGCATCGCTCCAGCACCTGAGACAGCAGGAGCACAAAGCCTGTCCCTCCCAGATAGCTGATTCTTCAAAAGAGCTTCAAATGCCAATACCTGAGACAGCCTGCCACACAATGTTTTTATTCATTTATTCACTTGGCACTTGTTTATTGAGCCCAGCAGTTGGACCTGTGAAGAGTAACTGAGATAGTGATTGAGCTAGATAAGCACAAGATCTACTTACAGAAACGTTTTAGATATAGACGTATTATTTCAGAATAATAATCACAGAAACATTTAAGAGTTGCCTTATGCTTGAAAATTAAAAATCATTTTTTCAGCACTTAAAGGGGCTTTAGATATTACCTAAAGTCATCTCGAAGCCTCATTTTTAAATAAACTTTTTGGTCACATAGTACAGCCTGTGGGATCTTAGTTCCCTGACCAGGGATCAAACTCATGCCCTCTGCAGTGTGGAGTCTTAACCACTGGACCTCCAGGAAAATCCTAAAGCCTCATTTTTAAATGGTAGAAGCTCAGATCCAAAAAGACTGGCATTTACACTGCTAACTAGTGGCTTAGCAGGAACAATGCCAGGTACTTCAGTCTCTCATTCCAACGGCAAAACTTGGACATATCAGCATTCATTCACTGACCACCAGCCTCACAGTTTAAAGGTAAGCCTTCCCTTACCACACACCTACCTATCCTCCTATTCCATGATTCCTTCTACGGCACAGGTGCAACCTTTGGGTTATGCTGTCTAGTCTCTGCCTGTTTCTCAAAGAGCAGCAGTTTTTTGCCTCATAGACACATGTGTTTGTTGGCACCCAATCCTTTTACATTCCCAATCAGGTCACTCTTGACCTATCTGCTGGGAATGCCTGTCTCCCCAAATACGGACTCTGTCCAGTGACTTTGCACCCCACAAGGAGGAAGAGATAGTTCTTCCTTCTCATCTTACTTCACCACACATTCTTACTGCACATCTTACTGTACCACACATTCCTAATGGGGTGAGATCATCCTTCTTCTGAACATTTTATGATTTTACAGTTAAAACAGTATACAATTTGGACCCCATGCCTAATCTTTCTTGTAAGTAGTTTCTCCCCAAACACTCAAAACCTCACACAGATGAGGTGTGTGTCCAGGGAGTTGTTCTGTTGATTTGACATGTGAATGAAGCAGAGAAGTGAGATGTGTGAGGTGAGATCACACGTGGAATCCAAGCAAGAATATCTGGGTAAGTATGAAGGCTGTGATTGACTCTGTTCTGCCTTTAAGACTCCTGTCCCCTCTGTTCCCTACCACCTCATACACTGGCCTCACCAGCAGCCTTCTGAATTGCTACCATCATTTCCTTGCTCAGCTCACTACTTTAAGCTGTCCCGCCTCTAATTCATCCTGCATACAGCTGTCATAAGCTGGACTGTGCTCAACTATATTATTGGCAAAGGCACCATTTAAGTTAAAAAAAAAAAAAGTAGATCATTGTGTAATCCTACCACTCTATGCAACTCTATATAGTGCAGTGACGGGCATAGATCAGGCCTCCATAGGAGACTAGGCTTGAGAAGCAACCTCCAGGGACATCTAGAGAAAGATCAGCCTAGGGCACAGCCTCAAATACATGTGAAATCACTGCAGATGGTGACTGCAGCCATGAAATTAGAAGACGCTTACTCCTTGGAAGAAAAGTTATGACCAACCTAGATAGTATATTTAAAAGCAGAGACATTACTTTGCCAACTAAGGTCTGTCTAGTCAAGGCTATGGTTTTTCCAGTAGTCATGTATGGATGTGAGAGTTGAACTGTGAAGAAGGCTGAGCACCGAAGAATTGATGCTTTTGAACTGTAGGGTTGGAGAAGACTCCTGAGGGTCCCTTGGACTGCAAGGAGATCCAACCAGTCCATTCTGAAGGAGATCAGCCCTGGGATTTCTTTGGAAGGAGTGATGCTAAAGCTAAAACTCCAGTACTTTGGCCACCTCATGAGAAGTGTTGACTCATTGGAAAAGACTCTGATGCTGGAAGGGATTGGGGGCAGGAGGAGAAGGGGACGACAGAGGATGGGATGGCTGGATGGCATCACTGACTCGATGGACGTTGAGTCTGAGTGAAATCCGGGAGTTGGTGATAGACAGGGAGGCCTGGCGTGCTGTGATTCATGGGGTCGCAGAGAGTCAGACACGACTGAGTGACTGAACTGAACTGAACTGAAGTTATGTCTAAGATGTGAAGGGCTGGCAGCCCTGCAGATTCGGCACCCCTGCATGAGGCACAATCTGAACATGACAGTGGTGGGCAGTGGCTTCCCACTGCCTTCTAAACAGAGTTCAAGCCACTTGGAAGGCCTTCTCCAATCAGCCCTACAGACCTGAAGCTGCCATCATGTACCTCCTGCTCTAGTTAATCTGAATTTCCAGGCTCCCTACCTCTCTAGTGTTTTGCTGCACCATGCCCTGCTCAAGTTGCTCCCTCTGTGTGACACATCCATGCCCCAGTGTCCGCATGCCTAACATCTCCTGCTCCAGTGCCACTGCGACTGAAAGGACCCCTCTCCACCCCTCAGTGTTTACTCCTATTATAGTGATCCAGCTATTTCTGGTATTCCAGATGTAGTCTCCTCAACTCTTAAACTGCCCTGCTCTCCTTGAAAGTAAATGTTATGCCTCATTAAATTTAGAACACCTAAAGTCTCATGCTCAGACCTTTAAGCTGTTATTAATTTGGCATCTACCCTGCAACTGTCCTACAAGTTCTCAATTGACCTCCACCCTCTGACTTGCCAATGCCTTATCATTTCCTCCACCCCCTGACCTGCTCTGTGCTCTGATCCGACATCTGCTCCCCAACTCTGGGGCACTCTTATCTAACCACTGTCCTCTGGCTTTGTGTTTCTCTGTGGCTTCTAAGCAGCTTCCATCTCCAGGGCCCTCTGTCCTCACTTATACAGGCTTAGAGCTCTGAGATCTTAAGAGTCTAGGATTCTGGCTCTGTCATGCTCCAGCTACCTGACCCTGGGCAAGTCACTTAACCTCCAATGGCCTAATTGTCTTCATCTCTAAAAAGAGCAAGTTAACCCAGCTGATCTCTGCGTTCCTTCTCAACACTCAACATTTTCTGGTTCTAAAAATCCAAGTGGTATATGTGTTAATCTTCTATATACACACATTTACACTATCATTATATTTATATTAAAGGGGGCATGCAACAAAAGGCAAGCAGCAGTTCTAATAGATTTTCCTGACCTCCCTGTTCCAATGGGCTCTTTCCTCAGGGAGCGCTTGTTTTTCCCGCAGTCTTTGAACCTCTCACAGGCCTGCTCATTATTTTGTTGTCTGAAGTTAGGCAGGAACATTTCTGTGATTAATTAAGCAAAAGGCCCTGGTACTAGTTGTGGAAGAACCATCAGATAATCACGCCTTTGGGGTGCTCACCAGGCCTGGGGAGCGGCCAAGCTGGGGTCCTCAGAGGGTTGATTAACTCTGGGAATCTCAGGCCTGCCCTAGACATGTAGTTACTGGAGACACCGTCCTACTTTAGAGAAACAGTCAAAGGCTCACTGTGCAGGGTGACGCAGGCACTGGAGAGTCAGAGCTACAACGTTCCGCTACTCTGAGGGGCCCATTGGCAGAACTTGGAGATTGGTGAAACAAAGTTTAAAACAAGGACTTTCAAGCTTTTCCTGAGGAGTCTACAATCCACAGCAGCATCTGAGGAGCAAGCAGTGGGACTCCACCTCTGATTCAGCTCAGCTTGGATCTGTGTATCAATTTTCTAGGCCTGCTGACACAAAATGCCACCATTGAATGGCTTAGAACAACAGCAAGGCATTCTCTTATGTCTCTGGAGGCTAGAAGTCTGAACTTGGGGTGTCGGTTATGTCAGTTCCTTCTGGAAGCCCTGGAAGAATCCATCCTCTCTCTTTGCTGCTGGTGGTTGCCACCAATTCGCTGCATTCCTTGGCTTGCAGACACATGGCTCCCGTCTCTGACTCTGTCTTTGCTGGGTCTTCTTCCCTATGCGTCTGTATCTCTGTATCCAAATCTTCCTCTCCTTTCTCTTATAAAACCCCAGTCACTGAATTTAGCATCTGCACTATCCAGGATGAATTTAAGTTGACTGTATCTGCAAAGACTATTTCTAAATAAGGTCATGTTCATGGGTACCAGGGATTGGGACTTGAGCATGTCTCTGGGGGAGACAGTTAAACTCCCTATAACTTGCCTTTTGTATTGAGCATCTATATTAAGATTTCATTTGAAGAAAGCATACTATAGCTAAAATAAAGTTAGAAATCAAGGTTGTAAAATATTGGCAGGATTGTGATAGAAATCTCCCTGCTCTAGAATCTCCATTGAGCCTGGAATGCCAGTCTCCTAAGGACTCAATGGGTAGAAAATTGCCCCTCTGACCACTCCTCCCTGTGCGCCCTGCCCCAAACTTTGGTCAGTTGTGTAAGTCAGGATTCTGTCAGAGAAGCAGAACCTTGTGCAAGGTGACTAAGCACACTCTGTAAGGCTGTCATCTTCTCATCTGACGCTGGAGCTTGAACAGCGCAGACAGGAAGGGAAGACAGATATAAAGCGGGGACAGCAAGAACAAACCAGAGCCCAGAAGCATTTGCTGGAACCCTTGAGGACAAACCCAAACCGCCATGGTTCTTGTGCCCTCTGACCTTGAGGGTATGAATATTCTGCAGAAACCAGGGCTCAGGGAACTAAACACACACACCTGGCCCAAGAGTCTGAGAAACTGAAAGACGATCCAGGGAAGGGGACACACTGGCGGGCCTGTTGTGGCCTCACACCAAGGAGGTGAACTGACAGACAAGGACAGTGGGCGTGGCTGCTTCCTCCCAGGAATTTCACTGGTAGCCCACCCTGGCTGGACACAAAGGAAAAGGAATCCTGGGAAGCGTAGTTCAGCCTAGCCAAGCTGGTACATTACAAAACCGATTCCCTCTGTCAGTTCCCTCAGACTCCCCGTCCCTCTCTCAGTGGACTGTGAATTCGGGACTGGGACAAAGCCCTTATTCATCTCCATAACTCCATGCTGTGAACAGTACCTAAGATTCAATTATTAGGTGCTCACAGAGTGAAAATCAAATTGCAGAGACCTGAACCACGGAGACAGATGTCCAAGGCAGATGCCAGAATAATCTTGGTATTTCAACTAGACCAGACTCAATAAATGGCACCCCACCCCAGTACTCTTGCCTGGAAAATCCAATGGACGGAGTAGCCTGGTGGGCTGCAGTCCATGGGGTCGCTAACAGTCGGACAGACTGAGCGACTTCACTTTCACTTTTCTCTTTCATGCATTGGAGAAGGAAATGGCAACCCACTCCAGTATTCTTGCCTGGAGAATCCCAGGGATGGGGGAGCCTGGTGGGCTGCCATCTGTGGGGTCACACAGAGTCGGACACGACTGAAGTGACTTAGCAGCAGCAGCAGCAGCAGCAGACTCAATAACCATCTACTGAGCACCAACTGCATGCTAAAAACTATGCTATCATCGATATTGCCTGTTTAATTCTGTGGCAATGTTGTAAGGAATACGTGCCTCTTTCTCTTCAGATAACAAAATCAAGCTTCAGGGAGATTAAGTCATTTGTTTCAGGCCATGTATCAAGACAAAGGCAGGTTTAAGTTTAAATCCAAATCTTCTGAAGCCATGTCCACTTCAGGCTCAGAATTGGCTAAGTAACCTTCATCCCTGCTTTCAGGCAATATTAAAAATAACAGTAGCATAACTCATACAGGAGAAAATCTAATTTGACTTTGAAAGGCTGGACCCAGTCTCAGTGGTACTCTGAAGAAAGTGGAAAATGTGGTGCCAGAGGCAATTAACTCTGAGTAACAGAAACTTTTAGCAAACCAAATGGGCCACATGCTAGTGTGGAAGAGGCTGTCTCCAGGGGAAGATGACGAACTTGCAAATGAATCTTAGACCTGGCTATGTGTTTACTAAATTAATTAATAAAAAGGGTTTTTTTAGAAAACTCCACCAGAGAGAGATGACAAGCAGCTAATGAAGGGTGAGAAAAGCAAGAAAAAAAAAGATAGGAAAAAAGAATCAGAGGAATAGTTCTTTCCCTAGAAGGCTTCCAGGTGAGGAGACTAGATTAAATTCAGGAAAGAAAACGAAGATTGGCCATCTTGAGCTGAATTAGATGGATGGGTTAGAGAGAGGGTCTGAAATATCAATTCCAAAAATTGTTTTTCCTGTTTCCCTCAGCAGAAGAAGGAGTTAGCTAGGATTATTGGGAAGTTTGGGCTTAGGGACTTCCTGAGAGTGTCTGTGGAACAGGTTTAGATCTTAAAACAAGTTCAGTTAGAGAAAATTATAAAGTAGGGGGGGAAAAGGGCTTGTCAGAATGATAAAGTCATCTACAAGAAAAGATGAATTTCTCTGGCAAAAGTCAAGAAATAAAAGTAGAAAATGGAAGTAAAGATATACCAAATGAAATAGGAAAACTAACCAACTATGGGGGGCAGGGAAGAGGTTAAATAGATTCTACTCTTTTACAATCCTGTTTGAAGTGGCATTTTTGGATAGGCCATAGTCTTCTGCCAATGCAAAGATGCTCTCAGCTATCCTGAGCTGGAGGATCCATGAGCACTCCAGAGTCTCCTGAATTACACAAGCAGAGCAGAGGGAATCAGCAGCACTGCGTAGGCTTATGTGTCTCTCATCTCCCAGGGCTCCATCATCCCATAGCACAGAGAAAGGGGTCTCATGGAGGGCTTTTCTGAAAGCCTCTTGAAAGCTGCACCTTCAAAGGATGCCTAAAGAAAAGTATCACTTGTGCTGATGGCCTCAGAAACAAAGCTGGGTGTTCCTATGTTCCCTTTCTTCTGAGGCTGGGAATGGCAGAGGGTGGGCAGGGACATGTGAAATTTGAACACTTTTTATCTTTCTTCTTTATCTCTACAAATCCCTTAGGATGGAAGGGGAAGTCTCTTCTTTTTCTATCAGGTCTAGACCTCCCCTGGACAAACTTCTGTGATCTTGTCCACAAAGCCCACCTTTTCATACATAAAGAAACAGAAAAAGGAAATTAGAAATATTTTTCTTTGTAATTTCTATATAGTAGGCCCCCTTATCTGTAATTTTGCTTTCTATGTAGTTTCACTTAGCCACAGTCAAATGTGGTCAAAATATATTAAATGGAAAATACCATAAATGACCAATTTATAAGTTTTTAATTGTATGCCCTTACAAGTAGCATGATGAAATCTCATGCCATCTCATTCCATCCCACACAGGATGTGAATCATCCCTTTGGCCAGAGTGTCCTGCCTGCCCATTAGTCACTTAGTAGCCACCTTGTTTATCAGATCAACTGTTGTGGTATTATTTTGGGCTTCCCTGGTGGCCCAGTTGGTAAAGATTCCACCTGCAATGTGGGAGACCTGGGTTCGATCCCAGGGTTGGGAAGATCCCTTGGAGGAGGACATCCCACTCCAACATTCTAGCCTGGAAAATTCCATGGACAGAGGTGCCTGGCAGGATACAATCCATGGGGTTGCAAAGAGTCCGATACAACGGAGCGACTAAGCACAGCATGCTGCTGCTAAGTCACTTCAGTCGTGTCCGACTCTGTGCGATCCCATAGACGGCAGCCCACCAGGCTCCCCCGTCCCTGGGATTCTCTAGGCAAGGATACTAGAATGGGTTGCCATTTCCTTCTCCAATGCATGAAAGTGAAAAGTGAAAGTCAAGTTGCTTAGTCGTGTCCGACTCTTAGCGACCCCATGGACTGCAGCCCACCAGGCTCCTCCGTCCATGGGATTTTCCAGGCAAGAGTACTGGAGTGGGGCGCCATTGCCTTCATAGCACAACCCTTATTTTACTTAATATAATGGCCTCAAAGTGCGAGAGTAGTCATGCAGGTGACTCAGATATGCCTAATAGAAGCTATAGAGTGTTTTCTTTAAATGAAAAGATTGTTTACGTAAAACAAGGACCTTTAGTTATTTCTCCAGCAAAAATGGGTTCAAGGTCAACCAAGAATTGCAGTTTGAAGTCTGCAACCATGATGAGTCACATGCAAGCTCCCGCACAGCAAGGAGAGGAGAACTCTATTTAAAGAGGGGAGAAGGAAGTGGGGAGGACTACTGTAAACACAGTTCACCGGAGAAACAGAGTTTGAAGTACAATGGCTTTTTATTGACTAAACTGTGACAGTTCCAATTGGCTGAAATCTTGGCAAGCAAGGAGAGGAAGTCTTTCTTCTGCCCATTGGGCTCTGTTATCATCACACGTTGTAAGAAATCTTCCTCCTGTCTTCCCAGTTCTATCTTAAGTGAGGTTTCTGTTTATTAGTTTTTACATTGCCCATTTTTGATTAAGATTTTTCTCTGAAAGCACTACTGATCAAGATATTGGAGATCATTTGAAGCATTGTGTCATCGCCAAAAATTTGGAAAACTTCCAAAGTTCAGATCTTAATATATATTCCATTTTCCAGATGTTACATGACGAAAGATCAAATTCCTAGCTGACCCAAACTCAGTGATTTTTTAAAAAAATTTTAATACATTCACCATCTTAGACACTATTATTCACTTTTAATCAATTTTGGTTGATGTTTTATTTTTCTTTTTGTCCTCATCAGGTTTTTCTTTGTATAATTTTATGTTGAAACCTATATAAATAAAAATATACTCTTCATCCTATTTTTCTCACATTAGTTTGCATTTGTTAAACTTGTATTTTATTCACCCATATGTCTTGCTTCTTTCTGAGTCACTTTTTTCATATCATGTTGTTTTTTTTTAATTGAGATTGCTACTTAATAGAAACATTGAACCAACTTGCAATGGTTGTAAAACCTGTTGTACTTCTATCATCTTTTAAAAATGTTTCCTGTGGTTGCCTTATCCTCTGTTCAGTTTTATATTTTACTATTTGGGCTGAGTTTTACTGATTTAAAACAGATAATAATGGTTACTTTACTATCAAAAAATAACTTTAAGTATATGTTTTTCCAACTGTCAACATTTATTATAAAACCATGCTTACTAATACTCTTTAAAAAGATGGTGAAATTTCACATTTTTAATTCTTATTGTTCTTCCCTCTTCCCACTATACCCTTTGGCTAAGAGCTGCTTTTATGATTAGTTCATTACTCCCTCATTTTACAGGTCTAAATTTATCAGGGCTAGTGCTATATGAGTTTTATTTTATAAACAAATCATAAACCTAATGTTGGGTTTAAATTTGACCACTAATCCTTCTACAGAATGTATTTTCCATTCAAAAGTACTGTTTTGAGTAATTTTTTGGTTGGCTAAAGTACAGGTCTTCAGAGTAGGTTATGAGTATTTGGGGGAATATCAAAACTTTTCAATGGCTATACAGGTTGAGGTAGCTTGAATGCAATCATTTTCCAGATCTTTAAATTTCACATACACTTTTTTCCTATAATTTATCTGCTTGACAATTCTCCTCTCACTGAGGCTTTAGACAAGCTCTCCTTTCCATCACCATTTAACTCTCATCTTTGGCCAAACTTTTTACACATCTAGTATCTCCCTATAGTTCTATACTTCCTACAGAACTAATCCATAATATGAACTTCCTAGACATGAAACATATGGATAATTTAAAATATTTGGTAGTGGGGAAGCTCATTTAAGCAAGAAACCATAAACTTACCACTTTCTTTCTATTTTTCCAATAAAACTACTTTTTGCATTTATTATTTTTTCAAATGTTTTAACATATTTTTTTGGACCATGTGCACACTAATTATTACAAGGATGTCAATTCAGAATAAGTCTTCGAACCCTTAGGACCATATATTGCCAGTAAATAAAAATAAACTTGTGTCCATATTTTTAGCTGCAGAGAAGTATAATAGGGAAGTTTTATATATAGTTCTAATAGTAAGTAAGTAATAACAGTCAATAAAACATTCCTGAGCATAAAAATATATTACATTAACATATAATTCTTGGAGGACATAAAATAAATGAGGAAAAGGAGAAAAAGAAATAACGCAGAAGTTCTAATAGCTCAAAAAAAAGTTTATTATTTTCTCGTAGATGATTTTTGTTGTTCAGTTGTTCAGTCACTAAGTCGTGTCTGACTTTTTGTGACCTCATGGACTGCAGCATGCCAAGCTTCCCTGACCTTCACTATCTCTCANGTCCCTTGGACTGCAAGGAGATCCAACCAGTCCATTCTGAAGGAGATCAGCCCTGGGATTTCTTTGGAAGGAGTGATGCTAAAGCTAAAACTCCAGTACTTTGGCCACCTCATGAGAAGTGTTGACTCATTGGAAAAGACTCTGATGCTGGAAGGGATTGGGGGCAGGAGGAGAAGGGGACGACAGAGGATGGGATGGCTGGATGGCATCACTGACTCGATGGACGTTGAGTCTGAGTGAAATCCGGGAGTTGGTGATAGACAGGGAGGCCTGGCGTGCTGTGATTCATGGGGTCGCAGAGAGTCAGACACGACTGAGTGACTGAACTGAACTGAACTGAAGTTATGTCTAAGATGTGAAGGGCTGGCAGCCCTGCAGATTCGGCACCCCTGCATGAGGCACAATCTGAACATGACAGTGGTGGGCAGTGGCTTCCCACTGCCTTCTAAACAGAGTTCAAGCCACTTGGAAGGCCTTCTCCAATCAGCCCTACAGACCTGAAGCTGCCATCATGTACCTCCTGCTCTAGTTAATCTGAATTTCCAGGCTCCCTACCTCTCTAGTGTTTTGCTGCACCATGCCCTGCTCAAGTTGCTCCCTCTGTGTGACACATCCATGCCCCAGTGTCCGCATGCCTAACATCTCCTGCTCCAGTGCCACTGCGACTGAAAGGACCCCTCTCCACCCCTCAGTGTTTACTCCTATTATAGTGATCCAGCTATTTCTGGTATTCCAGATGTAGTCTCCTCAACTCTTAAACTGCCCTGCTCTCCTTGAAAGTAAATGTTATGCCTCATTAAATTTAGAACACCTAAAGTCTCATGCTCAGACCTTTAAGCTGTTATTAATTTGGCATCTACCCTGCAACTGTCCTACAAGTTCTCAATTGACCTCCACCCTCTGACTTGCCAATGCCTTATCATTTCCTCCACCCCCTGACCTGCTCTGTGCTCTGATCCGACATCTGCTCCCCAACTCTGGGGCACTCTTATCTAACCACTGTCCTCTGGCTTTGTGTTTCTCTGTGGCTTCTAAGCAGCTTCCATCTCCAGGGCCCTCTGTCCTCACTTATACAGGCTTAGAGCTCTGAGATCTTAAGAGTCTAGGATTCTGGCTCTGTCATGCTCCAGCTACCTGACCCTGGGCAAGTCACTTAACCTCCAATGGCCTAATTGTCTTCATCTCTAAAAAGAGCAAGTTAACCCAGCTGATCTCTGCGTTCCTTCTCAACACTCAACATTTTCTGGTTCTAAAAATCCAAGTGGTATATGTGTTAATCTTCTATATACACACATTTACACTATCATTATATTTATATTAAAGGGGGCATGCAACAAAAGGCAAGCAGCAGTTCTAATAGATTTTCCTGACCTCCCTGTTCCAATGGGCTCTTTCCTCAGGGAGCGCTTGTTTTTCCCGCAGTCTTTGAACCTCTCACAGGCCTGCTCATTATTTTGTTGTCTGAAGTTAGGCAGGAACATTTCTGTGATTAATTAAGCAAAAGGCCCTGGTACTAGTTGTGGAAGAACCATCAGATAATCACGCCTTTGGGGTGCTCACCAGGCCTGGGGAGCGGCCAAGCTGGGGTCCTCAGAGGGTTGATTAACTCTGGGAATCTCAGGCCTGCCCTAGACATGTAGTTACTGGAGACACCGTCCTACTTTAGAGAAACAGTCAAAGGCTCACTGTGCAGGGTGACGCAGGCACTGGAGAGTCAGAGCTACAACGTTCTGCTACTCTGAGGGGCCCATTGGCAGAACCTGGAGATTGGTGAAACAAAGTTTAAAACAAGGACTTTCAAGCTTTTCCTGAGGAGTCTACAATCCACAGCAGCATCTGAGGAGCAAGCAGTGGGACTCCACCTCTGATTCAGCTCAGCTTGGATCTGTGTATCAATTTTCTAGGCCTGCTGACACAAAATGCCACCATTGAATGGCTTAGAACAACAGCAAGGCATTCTCTTATGTCTCTGGAGGCTAGAAGTCTGAACTTGGGGTGTCGGTTATGTCAGTTCCTTCTGGAAGCCCTGGAAGAATCCATCCTCTCTCTTTGCTGCTGGTGGTTGCCACCAATTCGCTGCATTCCTTGGCTTGCAGACACATGGCTCCCGTCTCTGACTCTGTCTTTGCTGGGTCTTCTTCCCTATGCGTCTGTATCTCTGTATCCAAATCTTCCTCTCCTTTCTCTTATAAAACCCCAGTCACTGAATTTAGCATCTGCACTATCCAGGATGAATTTAAGTTGACTGTATCTGCAAAGACTATTTCTAAATAAGGTCATGTTCATGGGTACCAGGGATTGGGACTTGAGCATGTCTCTGGGGGAGACAGTTAAACTCCCTATAACTTGCCTTTTGTATTGAGCATCTAAATTAAGATTTCATTTGAAGAAAGCGTTCTATAGCTAAAATAAAGTTAGAAATCAAGGTTGTAAAATATTGGCAGGATTGTGATAGAAATCTCCCTGCTCTAGAATCTCCATTGAGCCTGGAATGCCAGTCTCCTAAGGACTCAATGGGTAGAAAATTGCCCCTCTGACCACTCCTCCCTGTGCGCCCTGCCCCAAACTTTGGTCAGTTGTGTAAGTCAGGATTCTGTCAGAGAAGCAGAACCTTGTGCAAGGTGACTAAGCACACTCTGTAAGGCTGTCATCTTCTCATCTGACGCTGGAGCTTGAACAGCGCAGACAGGAAGGGAAGACAGATATAAAGCGGGGACAGCAAGAACAAACCAGAGCCCAGAAGCATTTGCTGGAACCCTTGAGGACAAACCCAAACCGCCATGGTTCTTGTGCCCTCTGACCTTGAGGGTATGAATATTCTGCAGAAACCAGGGCTCAGGGAACTAAACACACACACCTGGCCCAAGAGTCTGAGAAACTGAAAGACGATCCAGGGAAGGGGACACACTGGCGGGCCTGTTGTGGCCTCACACCAAGGAGGTGAACTGACAGACAAGGACAGTGGGCGTGGCTGCTTCCTCCCAGGAATTTCACTGGTAGCCCACCCTGGCTGGACACAAAGGAAAAGGAATCCTGGGAAGCGTAGTTCAGCCTAGCCAAGCTGGTACATTACAAAACCGATTCCCTCTGTCAGTTCCCTCAGACTCCCCGTCCCTCTCTCAGTGGACTGTGAATTCGGGACTGGGACAAAGCCCTTATTCATCTCCATAACTCCATGCTGTGAACAGTACCTAAGATTCAATTATTAGGTGCTCACAGAGTGAAAATCAAATTGCAGAGACCTGAACCACGGAGACAGATGTCCAAGGCAGATGCCAGAATAATCTTGGTATTTCAACTAGACCAGACTCAATAAATGGCACCCCACCCCAGTACTCTTGCCTGGAAAATCCAATGGACGGAGTAGCCTGGTGGGCTGCAGTCCATGGGGTCGCTAACAGTCGGACAGACTGAGCGACTTCACTTTCACTTTTCTCTTTCATGCATTGGAGAAGGAAATGGCAACCCACTCCAGTATTCTTGCCTGGAGAATCCCAGGGATGGGGGAGCCTGGTGGGCTGCCATCTGTGGGGTCACACAGAGTCGGACACGACTGAAGTGACTTAGCAGCAGCAGCAGCAGCAGCAGACTCAATAACCATCTACTGAGCACCAACTGCATGCTAAAAACTATGCTATCATCGATATTGCCTGTTTAATTCTGTGGCAATGTTGTAAGGAATACGTGCCTCTTTCTCTTCAGATAACAAAATCAAGCTTCAGGGAGATTAAGTCATTTGTTTCAGGCCATGTATCAAGACAAAGGCAGGTTTAAGTTTAAATCCAAATCTTCTGAAGCCATGTCCACTTCAGGCTCAGAATTGGCTAAGTAACCTTCATCCCTGCTTTCAGGCAATATTAAAAATAACAGTAGCATAACTCATACAGGAGAAAATCTAATTTGACTTTGAAAGGCTGGACCCAGTCTCAGTGGTACTCTGAAGAAAGTGGAAAATGTGGTGCCAGAGGCAATTAACTCTGAGTAACAGAAACTTTTAGCAAACCAAATGGGCCACATGCTAGTGTGGAAGAGGCTGTCTCCAGGGGAAGATGACGAACTTGCAAATGAATCTTAGACCTGGCTATGTGTTTACTAAATTAATTAATAAAAAGGGTTTTTTTAGAAAACTCCACCAGAGAGAGATGACAAGCAGCTAATGAAGGGTGAGAAAAGCAAGAAAAAAAAAGATAGGAAAAAAGAATCAGAGGAATAGTTCTTTCCCTAGAAGGCTTCCAGGTGGGGAGACTAGATTAAATTCAGGAAAGAAAACGAAGATTGGCCATCTTGAGCTGAATTAGATGGATGGGTTAGAGAGAGGGTCTGAAATATCAATTTCAAAAATTGTTTTTCCTGTTTCCCTCAGCAGAAGAAGGAGTTAGCTAGGATTATTGGGAAGTTTGGGCTTAGGGACTTCCTGAGAGTGTCTGTGGAACAGGTTTAGATCTTAAAACAAGTTCAGTTAGAGAAAATGATAAAGTAGGGGGGGAAAAGGACTTGTCAGAATGATAAAGTCATCTACAAGAAAAGATGAATTTCTCTGGCAAAAGTCAAGAAATAAAAGTAGAAAATGGAAGTAAAGATATACCAAATGAAATAGGAAAACTAACCAACTATGGGGGGCAGGGAAGAGGTTAAATAGATTCTACTCTTTTACAATCCTGTTTGAAGTGGCATTTTTGGATAGGCCATAGTCTTCTGCCAATGCAAAGATGCTCTCAGCTATCCTGAGCTGGAGGATCCATGAGCACTCCAGAGTCTCCTGAATTACACAAGCAGAGCAGAGGGAATCAGCAGCACTGCGTAGGCTTATGTGTCTCTCATCTCCCAGGGCTCCATCATCCCATAGCACAGAGAAAGGGGTCTCATGGAGGGCTTTTCTGAAAGCCTCTTGAAAGCTGCACCTTCAAAGGATGCCTAAAGAAAAGTATCACTTGTGCTGATGGCCTCAGAAACAAAGCTGGGTGTTCCTATGTTCCCTTTCTTCTGAGGCTGGGAATGGCAGAGGGTGGGCAGGGACATGTGAAATTTGAACACTTTTTATCTTTCTTCTTTATCTCTACAAATCCCTTAGGATGGAAGGGGAAGTCTCTTCTTTTTCTATCAGGTCTAGACCTCCCCTGGACAAACTTCTGTGATCTTGTCCACAAAGCCCACCTTTTCATACATAAAGAAACAGAAAAAGGAAATTAGAAATATTTTTCTTTGTAATTTCTATATAGTAGGCCCCCTTATCTGTAATTTTGCTTTCTATGTAGTTTCACTTAGCCACAGTCAAATGTGGTCAAAATATATTAAATGGAAAATACCATAAATGACCAATTTATAAGTTTTTAATTGTATGCCCTTACAAGTAGCATGATGAAATCTCATGCCATCTCATTCCATCCCACACAGGATGTGAATCATCCCTTTGGCCAGAGTGTCCTGCCTGCCCATTAGTCACTTAGTAGCCACCTTGTTTATCAGATCAACTGTTGTGGTATTATTTTGGGCTTCCCTGGTGGCCCAGTTGGTAAAGATTCCACCTGCAATGTGGGAGACCTGGGTTCGATCCCAGGGTTGGGAAGATCCCTTGGAGGAGGACATCCCACTCCAACATTCTAGCCTGGAAAATTCCATGGACAGAGGTGCCTGGCAGGATACAATCCATGGGGTTGCAAAGAGTCCGATACAACGGAGCGACTAAGCACAGCATGCTGCTGCTAAGTCACTTCAGTCGTGTCCGACTCTGTGCGATCCCATAGACGGCAGCCCACCAGGCTCCCCCGTCCCTGGGATTCTCTAGGCAAGGATACTAGAATGGGTTGCCATTTCCTTCTCCAATGCATGAAAGTGAAAAGTGAAAGTCAAGTTGCTTAGTCGTGTCCGACTCTTAGCGACCCCATGGACTGCAGCCCACCAGGCTCCTCCGTCCATGGGATTTTCCAGGCAAGAGTACTGGAGTGGGGCGCCATTGCCTTCATAGCACAACCCTTATTTTACTTAATATAATGGCCTCAAAGTGCGAGAGTAGTCATGCAGGTGACTCAGATATGCCTAATAGAAGCTATAGAGTGTTTTCTTTAAATGAAAAGATTGTTTACGTAAAACAAGGACCTTTAGTTATTTCTCCAGCAAAAATGGGTTCAAGGTCAACCAAGAATTGCAGTTTGAAGTCTGCAACCATGATGAGTCACATGCAAGCTCCCGCACAGCAAGGAGAGGAGAACTCTATTTAAAGAGGGGAGAAGGAAGTGGGGAGGACTACTGTAAACACAGTTCACCGGAGAAACAGAGTTTGAAGTACAATGGCTTTTTATTGACTAAACTGTGACAGTTCCAATTGGCTGAAATCTTGGCAAGCAAGGAGAGGAAGTCTTTCTTCTGCCCATTGGGCTCTGTTATCATCACACGTTGTAAGAAATCTTCCTCCTGTCTTCCCAGTTCTATCTTAAGTGAGGTTTCTGTTTATTAGTTTTTACATTGCCCATTTTTGATTAAGATTTTTCTCTGAAAGCACTACTGATCAAGATATTGGAGATCATTTGAAGCATTGTGTCATCGCCAAAAATTTGGAAAACTTCCAAAGTTCAGATCTTAATATATATTCCATTTTCCAGATGTTACATGACGAAAGATCAAATTCCTAGCTGACCCAAACTCAGTGATTTTTTAAAAAAATTTTAATACATTCACCATCTTAGACACTATTATTCACTTTTAATCAATTTTGGTTGATGTTTTATTTTTCTTTTTGTCCTCATCAGGTTTTTCTTTGTATAATTTTATGTTGAAACCTATATAAATAAAAATATACTCTTCATCCTATTTTTCTCACATTAGTTTGCATTTGTTAAACTTGTATTTTATTCACCCATATGTCTTGCTTCTTTCTGAGTCACTTTTTTCATATCATGTTGTTTTTTTTTAATTGAGATTGCTACTTAATAGAAACATTGAACCAACTTGCAATGGTTGTAAAACCTGTTGTACTTCTATCATCTTTTAAAAATGTTTCCTGTGGTTGCCTTATCCTCTGTTCAGTTTTATATTTTACTATTTGGGCTGAGTTTTACTGATTTAAAACAGATAATAATGGTTACTTTACTATCAAAAAATAACTTTAAGTATATGTTTTTCCAACTGTCAACATTTATTATAAAACCATGCTTACTAATACTCTTTAAAAAGATGGTGAAATTTCACATTTTTAATTCTTATTGTTCTTCCCTCTTCCCACTATACCCTTTGGCTAAGAGCTGCTTTTATGATTAGTTCATTACTCCCTCATTTTACAGGTCTAAATTTATCAGGGCTAGTGCTATATGAGTTTTATTTTATAAACAAATCATAGACCTAATGTTGGGTTTAAATTTGACCACTAATCCTTCTACAGAATGTATTTTCCATTCAAAAGTACTGTTTTGAGTAATTTTTTGGTTGGCTAAAGTACAGGTCTTCAGAGTAGGTTATGAGTATTTGGGGGAATATCAAAACTTTTCAATGGCTATACAGGTTGAGGTAGCTTGAATGCAATCATTTTCCAGATCTTTAAATTTCACATACACTTTTTTCCTATAATTTATCTGCTTGAAAATTCTCCTCTCACTGAGGCTTTAGACAAGCTCTCCTTTCCATCACCATTTAACTCTCATCTTTGGCCAAACTTTTTACACATCTAGTATCTCCCTATAGTTCTATACTTCCTACAGAACTAATCCATAATATGAACTTCCTAGACATGAAACATATGGATAATTTAAAATATTTGGTAGTGGGGAAGCTCATTTAAGCAAGAAACCATAAACTTACCACTTTCTTTCTATTTTTCCAATAAAACTACTTTTTGCATTTATTATTTTTTCAAATGTTTTAACATATTTTTTTGGACCATGTGCACACTAATTATTACAAGGATGTCAATTCAGAATAAGTCTTCGAACCCTTAGGACCATATATTGCCAGTAAATAAAAATAAACTTGTGTCCATATTTTTAGCTGCAGAGAAGTATAATAGGGAAGTTTTATATATAGTTCTAATAGTAAGTAAGTAATAACAGTCAATAAAACATTCCTGAGCATAAAAATATATTACATTAACATATAATTCTTGGAGGACATAAAATAAATGAGGAAAAGGAGAAAAAGAAATAACGCAGAAGTTCTAATAGCTCAAAAAAAAGTTTATTATTTTCTCGTAGATGATTTTTGTTGTTCAGTTGTTCAGTCACTAAGTCGTGTCTGACTTTTTGTGACCTCATGGACTGCAGCATGCCAAGCTTCCCTGACCTTCACTATCTCTCAGAGTTGGCTCAAACTCATGTCCATTGAGTGGAAGATGCCATCCAGCCATCTCCTCCTGCAGGTAGAAAATCCCTATGGTTTTTATATTCCATTGAATGCCACTGTATGTACTTTTTTAAAGTGAAGCAAAATATTCACTTAAAAATATTCATATGGCCCAGCTCTACCTGTCCTCAGTATTCATCCTGCTGCTGCTGCTGCTAAGTCACTTCAGTCGTGTCCGACTCTGTGTGACCCTATAGACGGCAGCCCACCAGGCTCCCCCGTCCCTGGGATTCTCCAGGCAAGAACACTGGAGTGGGTTGCCTTTTCCTTCTCCAATGCATGAAAGAGAAAAGTGAAAGTGAAGTCGCTCAGTCTGTCCGACTGTTAGCGACCCCATGGACTGCAGCCCACCAGGCTACTCCGTCCATTGGATTTTCCAGGCAAGAGTACTGGGGTGGGGTGCCATTGCCTTCCCCGAGTATTCATCCTAGAGAACTGAAAATATATGCTCATACAATGACCTGTTTGTAAAAGTTCATAGCAACTTTATTCATAATCATCAAAAACTAAAAATTGTCCAAATGCCCTCAGCTGGTGAATAGATAAACAAATAGTGTTACATCCATACAATGGAATACTGCTCAGCAATGAAAAAGAACAAACTTCTGATGTATATGCAATATGTAACAACATGGATGGCTCTCAAACATATTATGTTGACTAGAAGTAATCACATGCTAAAGGCCATATACTAAATGGTTTCACTTTTATGTCATGCTGAAAAAGGAAAAACTAGAGACAGAAATCAGATTAGTACTCGACAGGGGCTGGGTGGAAAAAGAAATTGACTCTAGAGTGCACAGTGGTACTTTCTAGGAGAAAAAAACTTTCGTTCTCTTGATTAATGTGGTGATTATATGACTACATACTTTTCTCAAACCCAGAAGACTATATACATCTGAAAAAGGGAATTTTACTCTAAGTTATAGTTAATAAAGCTGACTTTTAAAAAAAGTTAATATTTATTTTTATGTCATTTACAATTATTATAACTTATAATGCAAAATTTTAATCAGTTAAAATATATGAAGACATTTTTGATAGGATTCTTTTCAAACAGTAGGCAAATAAAATTGAAAACCACTGGGCTTTGCAAAAAAATATCTGACAACATAATTTTGTGTGCATCTAAAGTGAACGATAGTGTAGCTGAATACAGAATTTCTAGCACATAACATGTTGTCTTTAATATCAGAGTTATTGTTCCATTGCTATCTGAGTTTTACTTTTCTGGTTAAAGAACATGATCAGGCTTATTCACTTTATGGAGCTTGATTTTATTTATTTCCTACATGGATACATGTAGGATATTTTCTTTGCCATCAAAATTTAAATATTCAGTAGGACAAATATGTCAATCACTTTTAAAGTTAGTTTTGCCTAGAGTTCTTTTCAATTGGAAAACTGTAAATTTGTTTTGCAATTAAAATACAATTGACTTGTAACATTATATTAGTTTCAGGTGTACAGTGATTCAATATTTTTTACATTATGAAATGATCATGATAAGTTTAGTTAACCATCTGTCACCATATAAAATACTTCAATACTATTGACTATATTCTCTATGATGTACATTACATTATTCTGAGATTTACTTCTTTTGTAACTGGAACTTTTCTCTCTTAATCTCCTTTACCTATTTTGCCCATCTTCCCATTCTTGCCTTTCTCCCAAACACCAGTTTGTTCTCTGTATCTATGGTTCTGCTTCTGATACAGGAGAGAAGGGGTCAAGACACAACCTTTAAAAGAATCACATAGCCATTGAGAAATACAGTATAAACTGGTTAGAATCAACAATCCAACATGGTGGATGATTCAATTTCCAATAAACCTTGAGCCTCATTATATGCTCATTATAATGCATTAGCATGCTAAATGACATACTCACAGGTGTCATACAGTTCCAAGGACCACCATAAAAGGCCAAAACATGGGCAGTGGCCCAAATCCTAGAAATCCTGTTTCTCCAAAATAGGTGCAATAATCCTCCACTCATTAGCCTATACAATTACCAAGTCCATAAAAATTAACCATCCCATATTTGGGGGCCTCTAGGCGTCTGAGAATGTTTAAACTGTCTATAGAGTGCATTTTTCCCAGGACCATTCACACCTTTTGAGACAGACTGCATTCTGTCTTTGG
Source organism: Oreotragus oreotragus (assembly GCA_006410675.1). Lineage (NCBI taxonomy): Eukaryota > Metazoa > Chordata > Mammalia > Artiodactyla > Bovidae > Oreotragus > Oreotragus oreotragus. The sequence continues at coordinate 68,574 of SJYX01024890.1, forward strand.
AACGTATATCTCTCTAAATAAATCCACCTCTTACCCATCACTTTGTCTCTCACTGAATTCTTTCTGCAAGGCGGCATAAAGAACCTGAGCTTTATTAAGTCCTAAGACCACATGTGTGATTTCAATTAAAAGATAGTGGGTTCAATTCCCACTCTGAATTGTACAGCTTCATTTGTATCATTACGTTTGTTCATTTGTTTTGTTTTTTAGATTTCATGTGTAAATCAAAATACATGGTATTAATCTTTTTCTGACTTACTCTACCTAATTCCCTTAGAGTCAATTCATGTTGTCACAATGGCAGGATTTTATTCTTCTTATGGCTGATAATATTCTATTTTATGTGTGTGTATGTGTGTGTATTGAAGCTGAAATTCCAATACTTTGGCCACCTGATGCAAAGACCTGACTCATTTGAAAAGACCCTGATGCTGGGAAAGGTTGAAGGTGGGAGGAGAAGGGGATGACAGAGGATGAGATGGTTGGATGGCATCACTGACCCAATGAACATGAGTTTGGGTAAACTCCAGGAGTTGGTGATGGACAGGGAGGCCTGGCATGCTGCAGTCCATGGGGTCACAAAGAGTCAGACATGACTGAGCGACTGAACTGAACTGATATGTGTGTATATACACTCCAAATATTCTTTATTTATCTACTGATGTACATTTTAGTTGCTACAATATTTTGACTATTATAAACAATGCTGCAATGAATATAGAAATGCATATATCTTTTTTGAATTTGTGTTTTTATTTTCATACCCAGAAGTATAATTCCTAGATTTATGATTTATTAGGATAGCTCTTGGAGAAGGCAATGGCACCCCACTCCAGTACTCTTGCCTGGAAAATCCCATGGATGGAGGAGTCTGATAGGCTGAAGTTCATGGGGTCGCTGAGAGTTGGACACGACTCAGTGACTTCACTTTCACTTTTCACTTTCATGCACTGGAGAAGGAAATGGCAACCCACTCCAGTGTTCTTGCTTGGAGAATCCTAGGGACGGTGGAGCCTGGTGGGCTGCCGTCTATGGAGTAGCNGTCTCTTATACACATCTAGATGTGTATAAGAGACAGGCATGAAAGAGAAAAGTGAAAGTGAAGTCGCTCAGTCTGTCCGACTGTTAGCGACCCCATGGACTGCAGCCCGCCAGGCTACTCCGTCCATTGGATTTTCCAGGCAAGAGTACTGGGGTGGGGTGCCATTGCCTTCCCCGAAAAGGGAGCCTAGAGTTGTTTTATTGCATTTTTTTCATCCATTTTTTGAAAAAAAAAAAAAGAAAAGAAAAATTTCCCCCATTTTATCTTCAGCAACTTTCCAACTTCTCTGTCTTCCTTGTAAAAAAAGAAAAATCCCAAGAATTTTTTAAACATGTAACCCTAGTTCATCTTCTCTTATTCTCTCTTAGACCCATTCCAATCAGTATGTTGACCCTGTCACACTATAAAAATACTCTGTCAAGGTCACCAGTGATCTCCACCCTCCAAAAGCCAATTACAAATTGTAGTCTCATCTTAGTTGATATCTCAGAAGGATTTTACACAGCTGACGTTCCCTCATTCATAAAGAGCTGTGTTCACAAGGCCCATGGCATGCATTCTCCATTGCTTCTCCCTGCCTTCATTGGTGGCTCCTCTTCAGGTCCTCTTCATCTCTGACATTTTAATGCTGAAACTCCATAGATATATATTTTTCTTTCTATATTCATTTCTTATATTGTCCAATTTCATGACTTCCTTTGTTAAACTCTAAATAAATGTTTTAGACTGAAATGTTCTGAGAAAAGTATTCCTCTTCCAGCCATACTATATTAAGTATACATTCTGTCCTAGTTAACTCATATCCATTATATGTTATAAATGTGAACTTCTTGCCACCTAGTTCAAGTACACCAGAGAATCCATATATTTGCCAATTTTCAGACTAAGAATGAGCATAGACTATTAAGACTGAGCCAATGACATAGACACACCCCCAAGCACAGTTGAAGTGGAAGTTTATGACACAATATTTTGTTTTGGTGCTTGGAAGAATGTTGGAAGAGGTTATCAGGAGAACGTGACTGCATGTTGACCTGTGGGATGGATTGAGGCAATTGGAGGCTCCTAACCCCCTACTCTGTCCCTGGAATACCCATGCTTGGTGCTGTTTCAAGACTACAGACTTGAGAGAATAGAGTGATGTTGAGACCATCTGCATTGTACACATGATTAAACTCACCTAAGACTTCTATGTATACTTTTAAGATTCTGGTGGGCAGTACAGAGATCCATTCATCTGGAAGCTGGCCAAGACAAATATTGCATGCAAATTCCCTTCGTTATTTAAATGGTCAATCTAGAGTGGCCTTCAGTCTCTCCCTGCCCTTTGTGTATAGAGGCCATACACAGATTTCACCCTAGAAATCTCTGGGGTTGCCAACCAACCAACAATTGGCAAGCCAGCCAAGAGATCAAAGAAATTGTTCTTGGAAAAGAGACATCGCTGGGGGAAACTCCAGGCTGGCCATTAACTTCTCTGCAGGGAGGGGTGATCTGAATGTTAAATATTTTTGGGCCACCCTGTGAGTACAGGGATGCCCTAAAAATACTGACCTAGTCTAATGCAGTTGTTTGAGAAACTGTGCAGAGGGCCCTGCTGCAAAGTAGGCAAACACAGGGCTGCTGCTGTGGGCTGGCCTCAATGATGGGCAGGTCAGCTCAGCACCTATGCCCAACTAAAGGCTGAAGCTTAAGTTAGAGAGTTGGAAGAAGCACTGAGGACAGAGAAGGATGTGAAGATGTCCACTGCTCTGTTTGCTCCAGGGCTGGCAGACAAGGTGGGAAAGGCAAGATAACAAGTTGGAAACCTTTCTGTGCAATATGCAAAACTAGGAGGGTGCCAACTGCTGAGGAGCAAGGTCCATAAGCTTGTGATAAAGCCTGGTTGGAATGCTAAGAAGTGGATTTCCTGAAAAAGCAAAGAGAGTACAGAGGAGGATGTTGTGATTGACAGTAAGACAGACAGAGCCCCTGTGACATCTGACTCCTAGCACAAAGGAAAGTCAAAGCACTGTGACAACAGCCCCAGCCATCAGGGCGGCCCCTAATTCAGGGAACTCTCATGATGAGATAATGTACTCCCACTGAGCTTATCCCAGCAAAGAACCAGGGAAAGTAACCGGGCATGGTTAGTGCAGCTGTGGATATAGGAAAGTGAAAGTGTTCATCACTCAGTTGTATCTGACTCTGCGACTTCATGGACTGTAGTCCCCCAGGCTCTTTTGTCCATGGAATTCTCCAGGCAAGAATACTGGAGTGGTTTGCCATTCCCTTCTCCAGGAGATCTTCCCGAACCAGGGATCAAATCTGGTTCTCCCATATTGCAGGCAGATTCTTTACCATCTGAGCCACGAGAGAATCCCATGGGATACAGGGGTTTATGGCAATTCTCTGACCAGACAGGAGACAGAGAGAATAAGCAATATCACCACACACTTTGTGGCCTCCAGAAGTGCCTGCCTGACACTCAAGGGGTTCAGGGTACTCACTACTCATTCCTTTGTAGATTGGACTATTCTATCCTGTTGGGAATCTTGGCCCTAGGCATATGAGACCCTGGAAGTCTGCAGAAGAGGTACAAGAAATTCTTGGGGAGTTGGGTATGAGGCAGGCAATCTATGCTCATCCTAAAGGAACTGAGTGGACCACATTCAGTGTAGGAATGGAGTCCAATACACTTCAATTCACCCCTCATACCTGGCATGGAAAGCTGGTATTCCTTCTGAGTTTGGCTGTGGGACAAGATATTTATGACGTTAGAAAATCCATTGCTGATCTGAGGGGAAACTGACAAATATAGAGAAAAGTATGGGCTGTGGGAAAGGCCCAAGGCACAGAGGGAACACAAAAAAGCCAAAAGGCTACCACAGTCAGCTGCAAAGTGTCTGCTAACGGGAACCTGGAAGCAAATGCAGTTTGACCTCATTGCTGCCAGGACCTCCTGAAAAGACAGACCCACAACCCATGGTTGTGTTGGTCAGCCTGTGCAAAACCTAATACCTGGTCAACAGTTCAGACCTCCCATCTACCCTTACCATCCCTTATCGGGTGGCTACCTCCCATGCCCAGGGTAGAATGCAGGCTGAAAGTGCCTCCTGGTGAGATGATAGGAGACNACTGGAACTTTTCTCTCTTAATCTCCTTTACCTATTTTGCCCATCTTCCCATCCTTGCCTTTCTCCCAAACACCAGTTTGTTCTCTGTATCTATGGTTCTGCTTCTGATACAGGAGAGAAGGGGTCAAGACACAACCTTTAAAAGAATCACATAGCCATTGAGAAATACAGTATAAACTGGTTAGAATCAACAATCCAACATGGTGGATGATTCAATTTCCAATAAACCTTGAGCCTCATTATATGCTCATTATAATGCATTAGCATGCTAAATGACATACTCACAGGTGTCATACAGTTCCAAGGACCACCATAAAAGGCCAAAACATGGGCAGTGGCCCAAATCCTAGAAATCCTGTTTCTCCAAAATAGGTGCAATAATCCTCCACTCATTAGCCTATACAATTACCAAGTCCATAAAAATTAACCATCCCATATTTGGGGGCCTCTAGGCGTCTGAGAATGTTTAAACTGTCTATAGAGTGCATTTTTCCCAGGACCATTCACACCTTTTGAGACAGACTGCATTCTGTCTTTGGAACGTATATCTCTCTAAATAAATCCACCTCTTACCCATCACTTTGTCTCTCACTGAATTCTTTCTGCAAGGCGGCATAAAGAACCTGAGCTTTATTAAGTCCTAAGACCACATGTGTGATTTCAATTAAAAGATAGTGGGTTCAATTCCCACTCTGAATTGTACAGCTTCATTTGTATCATTACGTTTGTTCATTTGTTTTGTTTTTTAGATTTCATGTGTAAATCAAAATACATGGTATTAATCTTTTTCTGACTTACTCTACCTAATTCCCTTAGAGTCAATTCATGTTGTCACAATGGCAGGATTTTATTCTTCTTATGGCTGATAATATTCTATTTTATGTGTGTGTATGTGTGTGTATTGAAGCTGAAATTCCAATACTTTGGCCACCTGATGCAAAGACCTGACTCATTTGAAAAGACCCTGATGCTGGGAAAGGTTGAAGGTGGGAGGAGAAGGGGATGACAGAGGATGAGATGGTTGGATGGCATCACTGACCCAATGAACATGAGTTTGGGTAAACTCCAGGAGTTGGTGATGGACAGGGAGGCCTGGCATGCTGCAGTCCATGGGGTCACAAAGAGTCAGACATGACTGAGCGACTGAACTGAACTGATATGTGTGTATATACACTCCAAATATTCTTTATTTATCTACTGATGTACATTTTAGTTGCTACAATATTTTGACTATTATAAACAATGCTGCAATGAATATAGAAATGCATATATCTTTTTTGAATTTGTGTTTTTATTTTCATACCCAGAAGTATAATTCCTAGATTTATGATTTATTAGGATAGCTCTTGGAGAAGGCAATGGCACCCCACTCCAGTACTCTTGCCTGGAAAATCCCATGGATGGAGGAGTCTGATAGGCTGAAGTTCATGGGGTCGCTGAGAGTTGGACACGACTCAGTGACTTCACTTTCACTTTTCACTTTCATGCACTGGAGAAGGAAATGGCAACCCACTCCAGTGTTCTTGCTTGGAGAATCCTAGGGACGGTGGAGCCTGGTGGGCTGCCGTCTATGGAGTAGCACAGAGTCGGACACGACTGAAGCGACTTAGCAGCATGATAGCTCTATTTTTAATTTTTTGAGGACCCTCCATACTGTTTTCCACAGTGACTGTACCAATTTACTGCTAACAGTGCATGAGGGGTCCTTTTTCTCCAAATCCTTGTCAACACTTGTTATTTCCTGACTTTTTGATAATAGCCACTCTAACAGGGGTAAAGTGAAAATCTCATTGTGGTTCTGATTTTCATTTCCCTGATGATTAGTGATGTTGAGCAACTTTTCTTGTGCTTGCTAGCTGTCTGTATGTCTTCTTTGGAAAAATGTCTAGTCAGGTCCTTTTCCCACTTTTTAATAAGATTGCTTATTTTTTATATATTGAGTTATATGAATTCTTTATATATTTGGGATATTAACTCCTTCTCAGACATATCATTTGCAGATGTCCTCTTCCATTCAACAGACTACCTTTTTGTTTTGTTTATGGTTTCCTTTCCTGTGCAAACTTTTACATTTTCCCATTGTTTTCTGGTTCCTATAATGGAAACCCAAAATATCTATATATTAGACTTCTATTCTCTGCCCTCCACATCTATCGATTTAGAGCCTAATATTTTAATCTATCTTATTGTTCACATTTTACGAGAGATTCTCACGCACATTTGTCATCTATCTCATTGACTAGATTTTTTGCAATGCTCATTTTGTTCTTTAAAGCTTTTAATACAATTTGAGTTTTGCCAGTGCATTTTCAGCACTCTTTTTTTTTTTTTTTATCTTATCCAGTTCCCTTTTGCAGTTTTGCCTTTCTCTGTCTGCTTCATTTCCAGTCTTGTGGCTTATACAGAACTTTATTAAAACCCCGAGGCAGAAAGAGTAAAACATTCACTTCTGTTTCTGCTTTCATTCAGCCCATTCAGAGCCATGTTTTTCTTTATGTTACACATTATTTTGAATAGGTGTTTTCTTTTATTGTTTGGTTTTATATTCTTGTTCTTGAATGACAAAAGCTCTTTCGAAACCAGATATTTAACAAAAGAGAGGGTAGTTGAAGATACTCCTTTGGATTGTCTCACTGTCCCACTTGATGTGGTTAGAACTTTCTTTTTAGATTGTAAAATGTAGGTCTAGATAGACATTATTTTGTATGATTTGTTCAGAGATGCAGCTGCCTGGGAGGGCCCAGCCCAAAAGCAGTGGCAGTAGGTAGAAGTGTCCTTCACATCCTAGTGTTTGTCAGAAGGTGCTGCAAGGCCACCAGACCATACTAGCTGTTTTGTTGGACTGATCAATATTTCAAGCACCCCAGACCTTTGACTTGGAGTCAAAGAAGTGCTGGTACCCATCAGCTTCCTGGGTGGAGCTTCCTGTATATTATTCATATACTGGTGATCTAGCTACCATGGCAACTTTCATTGCAGGTCAGTGCCCCCCAACTGTTGTGAACATGATCTGCATGGTCAACCATCAGCATTTTAAACAGGAGACAGCACAAGCTTCTTCAGTACTCTCTTGCCAGACCACCATTCACCTCCTCAGGAGAACATGTGAGGGTTAGACTTTGGGCCCTCCTTCAATCTAGCCCCAGCTGCATTCTATGCAATAGAAACTTCCTAAAACTTTTGTGGATAACATTCTCTTTAGGTTCTAGGTACAGGTTTTTATCTTTCTTAAACCATTAAAAATATTTCTAAAACATTTAATTTAGGACTTGAAAACGGGGCATTTGATATCTAATTTCAACACTCTAGCTCAGAAATCTGCTTCTGCTTTCAAGCATGGGTAACTGAAAGGTTAGGTAAAAAATTCAGGAGAAAATGGTGACTAGATGAGAGCCTGGAAGCTCTGCCGTGATAACTATGACAAAAATGTGATGTGCCACGTTGAAAAGAGCTACTCAGACCCCCAACCAGGACTCCAGTCCCAACCATGCCCCCTGTGTAAAGAGCTTTTATCTGACCTCCACTTAACTGACTCACTGGATTAAGACACTCTTCAGTCCCTCTGAAAAGCACTGACTGATTCCCTCCACACCCTGAATTTCGGCAGCCAATAGTCTGCTCCCCATCAGGCTCCACACAACTGCTCTCATCATTTACGTGTGCTCATCTGCAAACCTGTTTGTGCCAGTACTACATGTTTTTACCTGTATACTTAACAAAGTATCACACAATCAATTAAATAAAAACATAGGGGAAAAATTTGCCTCTATGAAAACTAAGTTAAATGGAAGAGTTGGGAAGGAAAGCTGCTAAAGCAATATATTGCTGTGAATTATAAGAAAACTCTAACAGATCTGGAAAGTTAAATGGTAAAATCTGGAAGGATTCTTCTTTCAAATGGCTTTGATTGTATCATTAAATTCTACATGCACTTTAATAGAATCAAAACTTAGGATCGGAACTGATACATTATGGAAATGATTGATGCAAGAAAGATGGTTCAGAAATCTAGTTAAATGCACATACATAAAAGAAAAGTCTTATTAATAAAATTATGAAGCTAACTGTCAATCTGTTCAGGCTGCTATAATAAAATACCATGGACTAGGTGACTTTTAAACAACAAACATGTATTCCTCATAATTCTAAAGGCTGGGAACTCTAAGATCATGATGCCAGCATAGTAGGTATGCTTATTTCCATAGGAGCCAGGCTTATTTCCTGGTTCATAGATGTTATCATGTTCCTGTGCTGTCACATGTTCAAAAGGGACTAAAGATCTCTCTGGGCATCTTTTACAAGGGCACTAATCATAGGGCTCCACCCTCCCGACTTAAGTATCAAAGGCTCCACCTCCTAATACCAATCCCTCTGAGAGCTAGGATGTCAACATGAATTTTCAGGGGACGCAAGTATTCACACTATAGCTCTAATGTGCATTTATTTTGCTGGTTATCACTATTGCTATATAAGATTGTCCAATGGCAGTTCTCTCTGTATCACTCTCTTTCATTCTCATTCTCTCTCTCTCTCTCTCTCTCCACCCATTCCATCGTCCCCCTCATCTCCATCTGTCTTTCTCTTTCTGTCACAGATCTATTATTACCTTTGCCCCATATTTCCGCTTTGTATATGACTTTCCCTTTTCCCACTTTCTCCTGCAGAGACATAAGATAACTGTCCCTTGCTCTGGATGCTATAGAATAACCAACGGAACATGAGGAATAGACTGCTGAGTAACTCAGGCAAAGTCCACAGGCATTTTCTAGGGAACCACTGTTAAGCCAGGCTCTACCTCCTCTGTTCCAATATCCCAACTCCCTTATTCAGAATCAAACCTTCATTTTGTGGCCAGTATCTGGAATTCAGGCCTGGAAATTTTGAAAAACAGACATAGGGAGAACATATATTAAAAATTCTGTTATCAGAGTCTGCTTTGGTTGATCAGAAAGTCTATTAAGGTGTAGAATCATAAGAAAATATATATTCACTTCAATCTATTTGATGGTGTGATTAAACTTGGTGAATGATGTCCTTGAGGAAACACTGCCCTTCCCCCAGTGGCCCTCAGTTGGAAAGAGAACTCTCAGCAGAATAGACCAGGGTTTGAACTATATCTGTATTTCTAATGCGGTTCTATCCTCACTCTAGAATCTGAGCATACAATGACCAATTCAAAGTATCTGGTGTTGTGGAAAGCATATAAAATGTGAAATAAGATGGAATTCTAAGACCTTGGGGAAGTTCTTTGCTTCACACTCCATTTTCTCATCTATGAAGTGGACATACCATATCTCTTAGGACTCTTATGAGGACTGAATGAGATTAAGACATGCACAATGATCAACCAATTGGCTCGGCCACCCAAGCAACAAATCCTGCACTAAATATGTTTGCAATAAATCCCAGAAGAGTCCTCTTCACTTCAAGATTATGGATACTGTACATGTTCCCCACTGTTCACTGTAGCACTATTTATAATAGCTGTGGAAGCAACCTAAATGTCCATCAACTGAGGAATGCATGAAGAAGATATGGTATGCATAAACAGTGAAATATTACTCAGCAATAAAAAAGAAAAAGTAATGTCATTTGCAGCAATATTAATGGACCTAGAGATTGTCAGATTGAGTGAAGTTGGACATAGAAAGACAAATATCATATGATATTGCTTATATGTAGAATCTTTTTTTTTTTTTTTTTAAGGTATAAATGAACACATTTACAAAACAGAGGTAGAGTCACAGATGTCGAAAACAAACTTCTAGTTACCCGGGGATACAGGTGAGAGGAGGGATAAAATGGGGGACTGAGACTGGCATATACACCCTGCTATACATAAAATAGATAACCGATAACAGCCTGCTGTATAGCACAGGGAACTCTACTCAATACTTTGTAATGGCCTATATGGGAAAATAATCTTTTAAAAAGTGGATATATGTATACATATAATTGATTCACTTTGCTGTACATCAGATACACTTTGCTGTGCAGCTGAAACTAACATAACATTATAAATCAACTATACTCCAATGACTTTTTTTTTTTAAAGATTAAGGCTACTGTAGATCCTAAACCATATGATCACAGAACTCCAAGCACTGAGATTCACTGCATAAAGATATCAGCAACCTTGAAAGGTATTGTGTACAGGGAGGCCTAACAACTGAATTGAGGTATGTGGGTTTGTCTGAGCTGATCATGCTGTAAGAAGTTGCCCTTCAGACTTTTTCATGGATAGGGCTAGTATATTGTCGAACAGGTATGGAATGCAATATACTAGCTCTATCCATGAAAAAGCACTAGGGATTTGGAATGGAAACTTCCTCTTCCTCTCTATACAACTCTACACAAAGATGATGCCCCAGAGGAAGAAGGAGGATCATTCTTCTATCAAGAAAGGGTATGTGAGCAATTATGCTACCCTGATGGAAAATTTCAGTCCTATTTCTCCCTTCCCTCTCAACACACACATACACAGCATCTTGTCAGTTATAGAAACAAAAATGCCTCTTGAAACTGAATATCTGTGATAGTAGAACATAGTTAAGAGTGCGGGCTTTGGAGTCAGACACACCTTGGTTTAAATCTGGATTCTGCCACTTAACTGCCTGTGTGAGGCTGGGAAACTCAGTCAACCTCTCTGAGCCTGACCCAAATGTCGAAGAAGACTAATAAAAACAACTATGCGGGCTAGTGTTTAAATAAAGTGACATTGTACTGCTTGGTTTACAGTACCTGGCATCCACGGCAATACTCAGTTAGTAGTAGCAGTAGGAACAGTAGCAGCAGCAGCAGATATGGTTATCAGTGATGTTGTTGATGCTGTTACTGCCTGACTCGGGATGCCAGCAGCAGCTTCCTAGGCAGTGAAAGAAAAGGACAAAACAGGCAGCTCTAAACATGGAATCATCCCAAAGTGACGGTCCACTTGGGCTTTTTCTCTCTTTTCTCCTCTTTCAAAGGAGAGGACTGAGTGTTTTCACAGTCTTCATAGGATAGGCATGAAATCTGCACCTAATTTATGTACCGACCACCCACACCAGTGATACACGTGGCAACAGACGCACTGTGAGCCTCTCACCAACATTTAGGATTCTGAAATGGAAATGATGGATGACTTTATTCTACACCCTGGCAATCTCAGCCCTTCCAACAGTTCCAACAGCTTCTAGTCATAACCCTGTGATTTGAGAACAATGAATCTTAATATAATTGAGTTAACTGTATCATTTTTAATGTAAGACAATCTTGATTACAGCCAAAGGGCACCATTAATACGCTGAAGGAATGGCCGAGATTTTAGCATGTGAATGTTGTACAGAAAATAGAACTAATTAGCACTAATTTAATTCGAAAATTAAAGAAAATTCTGCTTTTAATTTTTAATTTAAGACAAACCATTTTACTTCGAACAAAGAAAGAATAATAAGTACGTTTTTTTCCATCTGAAAGGCAATTTTTACTTTTGCATTATTACACTAATATGGGACTATGGGAATCCTGACCCCATTAGAGATCAAATAATCAGCATTTAATTATTGACAGCAAATTAATATTTAATAAAGACACAAGGGTTCCAGTATATGAAAGAAAGGCACCAAGGTTCTGTTGACCCAGAAACGTCCAGAAGGTCCCTTAGTCAGAACGTGATCTCCTTGCTGAGGGTAGCAAGTCAGGATCCCCAAAGGGTCCTGGCAGTTTATTTCCATCCCAGCTACCAAGATGAGGAGCAGAAAGACCAGAGTCTGAGCAATTGCCCCTTCCAGTTCCTATTCCACCAACCCCTCCACAACAGTTCTTCCTTAATCAAGCACTTAAGCTAAATAATACATCAAATGTCATAACCAAAAGGAGGACAGTCATAATAAAAAAATAATAAAAGAAGTGGCCAATCCCCCTTTTTATTCTGCAAAATAATACTGACTTTTCTTTGCTGTGGGACTGCTTGTCAGGGATAATATCTAACCAAAGAAGACATAATGGATTTACAATGAAACTCTGATGCTTTCCCCTGGCCTCACAAAGATTCTGAAAATAAGTACTATTACATTAGCAGTCCAAGGAAAGCCAAGAAAAAGCTGTTAGGCCATTTCCTGAGAAAGCCAAAGCAGTGTGTAGGGAATGGCCTGTGGGTGACCTGGTGTTGGATCTAAAACCTATCTGCACTCCCTTCAAATCTCAGTGATAAAAATCAGACCAGGCCTGCCCTGGACTTGAAGTGATGGCAGCTGGCCTGGAGTAGAATGTCCTTAAACCAGGCTAGTGGATTGTGTACTCAGCAGGGGCTGCCTGACTCCAGGCCTCAGTCTCTTAAACCATTTCAGGTAGACAACTTCAGGGCTTACCATTTGGACACGCAAGGTAAATCCAGCCTAACGACTTGGAGATGCCAGGTTAGACTGACATGCAGGGTCTCTGTTAATTCTGACCTAGGAGCTCTCACTTGGCAATTCCATTCAGGCCTTGGTTCCACTCCACAGTGCAGCTCAGTCTTGGCAAGCTCTAAATACCCTGTGTTTTATTTCTACCAATTCCTCATTGATAAGCTATACAAGGAAAGTTAACAAGCAGATACTTTAGAGGACACTCTCTGTCTGGCCTGATTCCATGTTGTAGAGAGAGAACACAGCAGGCAGACTAAAGTGTATGTACTGTGGCTGTTTGGACAGGGAGGCAAAAGGTGGATGCCTGGTGGTATTTGTCTGCCTCTCAGTGTGTTGATTTTATAATGTTTGAATAAAGCAAGCATTGGATTTAGCGTGAGAAAGGAAGTGGGCCTGAAATCATGGGGTGATCCAGAAGGTAACAGGGGCCTGTAGTATAGGCACTATTTACAACAGGCAGCTACAAATAAGGTTATACAACTAAGGGGAGGCTCTTCAAGCAAAACTAAATGAAACAGTGCATGACAAGTTCTCAGCACATTAGTGCTAGATCAACCACAGCTATCAGTATCATTTTTATAGACCAAGATCTTTCTACTGTTTTTTCACTGGGGTGACACTGAGTTGAAAGAACCCATAGTTCTAACCTAAGCCAACCCCTTCTGAACGGGTAGGTGGACGTTCAGGGAAATTAGTTGTTGACTTGAGGTTGCACAGTGAGTGAGGCAGAACCAAGGCACATATCTGCATTGCTTCAACCAGTCTGAAGTTTTCACCAGGAACCTTCCCCGTCCCTAGCCTGGGACCTACAAGAGACAGCAGATGAAGGAAACTGAGGCAGTGCCAACTTTGTATGCTGGACTGTGCTGGGCCTCAACTGGGATTGAACTCCAAACTCTGAAGCTATCTCTTAATGGTCTCCTAACATATTTCCATGGGACCTAACAGCAAAGACCAAGGACGAAAATGGTCAGTACATCTGGAAGAGACTTCCCAAATGGTCATTTCCAAGGGACAGCATCTGGCTCCACAGAGTGCTGCTAGCAAACCAGTCCCTGGAACTCCCTAACCACCAATGCATTTTCCCACAAAATAGCTCCAGGGCCAAGAGAGGGACCGCACAGAGCTGTTCTCTCTAGTTTGACTCTTCCATGAAGTACCAGTTGTATGTAGGATAAGCCCAGGCCTGGAAGAGACAAGTACAGAACTCTGCAGATGTCACCAGCTTTTGCCCAACCACTGCAAAGGCATCTTCACGTTCACCTAAAGGCAGCAGACTTTATAACGTGGTTTTATCTGCTACTTGCTCTAACCCAGGAGCTAAGGTAATAATAGCTAATATAGGCCACTGTATTCTTTCCCAGTATCAACACTTTGCTTGTATCCTGGGCCTGTGTGCCCTTGGATCTATTCTCTTCCTTTTTTGGGGGGTTCTGGCCTTATAGCACATGGACCCCTGCAAGTTATCTTTTCAGGCTCCCTTCTCATCTAGGCTTCAGATGGATTCAGCCAATAGGAAGCACTGAAGGGAGAATGGAGAGAAGGAAGGAAGAGGGGCCAGGATATTTCCTTGCCTCTGGTAGCTTCTCTTGAAGCAGCTACATCTTCTCTTAGGGTCCAGATCATATAGGTAAGCTTGTCCTGGTTTCAGATTCTACTGGGTGACCCAAATGCTACTGCTTCCTCCTTCTGTCCCTTCAGGCCCAAAACAGTACCTTCCTGATTTTGCTAACCTGTGGTTATTGCACTGTTTTGTTTGACTTAGCTCCTCCAAAATTTCCTGTCTTAAAACTTATCCACCATATAAACACTTGAAATAATTTCCTTTTTCTGATTAGGCCTTGATTGACATGTAAAGTGCCTGGAACATGGCATATCACCCATATAATATTTGTATTTGTATTCATTTACAAATACAGACTCCTATGACATCCATCAAACAATATTTTAATTGCCCAGCCCACCCCCCTAAAGAAACAGAGACAGGGAATGGACATTTGTTTAGTGTCTGTTTTATGCCAGGCTCAGTGGTATGGTAATGTTTCCATACATCATACTATTTAATTCTTGTAACAATATCATGAGGTAGCTCTTAGTATCCAATTTTTATGAATGAGAAAATGAGGGCCAAAAAGATTAAGGTTATGTCACTAATGAGTTTGAGAACAAGAATTCAGACTCCAACCCCATGGAACTCCCAAGGAAGCCAGCCAGTATCCTTTCTCCTCATCTAGAATTCTTGAGGTCTTTTAGTTTCTGCTTTAATTTTTGTTGTTGTTGCAGTTGACAAATCACTGTGTGACTACAATCCTATTCTGACTACCATTTTTAAAAAGTTCGCAAAGCTCAGCTGCTCTGATGGCTCTGGTTGGACCAAGGATGGGCCCTGGGACTTCAGCCTCTCCCCACCATCGCCGCCACAAGGCCTTCTTGTACCACTTTGGAAACACTTGCTCCTGTATACTAAGCTGACATCCATTTGGCTCCCTTGCATTAAGTCTCTTCTCTTCTCAACCTGTCCTATACTGAGATGCCCAATTAATTTTCCTAAATTACACCTCTAATTGCATTGCTCACTACTCAGAGAAGGCTTCCTTTTGCCTGCCAGCTTGAGAACAAATTTCTCTTATAGGCATTAATGATCCACAACAGGCCAATTTTATCATGGTCTATACCCTATTACTCCACTCAAAGAATTACTCCTGCATTCCAAACATTCCCATGTTTTCTGGCTTAATACTTTTCCACATGATGTTTCCCCCTCCTGGAATACTTTTCTACATTCTCCCATTGGCACCTGTCAGACCACCACCTACCCTTTAAAAGTCATCTATAATTCACCTTACCTTCCCAGGTGGCTCAGTGGTAAAGAATCTGCCCACCAAAGCAGGAGATGCAGGAGAGGCAGATTCAATCCTGTCTCGGGAAGGGAGATCCCCTGGAGAAGGAAATTGCAACCCACTTTAGTATTCTTGCCTGGAAAAATCCCATGGACAGAAGAGCCTCGCAGGCTACACTCCATAGAGTTGCAAAGAGTTGGACACGACTGAATGATTGACCGTGCATGCATAACTCACCTTCCCCACGAAGCCCCCGCAAATGTGGTATAATTTCCCTTTTTTATCAGGTCCTCTATCACTCTTTGCAATATTCTGCCCCATATTAGAGTTATTCGTGGGCATGTCACATCCTTTTATGAGAACTGAGAATCATCCCCATGTTCCCCACTGCACGTAGCATCATGCTTCGCAAATTTGGGGGCATTCAGTAAGGGTTTGTTGAGCTCCATAGAGCTGGCAGTATTTAATTTAATTAGTGGCAGGTCAGAAAAGCACTCTTCCTTAAATTGTAAACTAGGCAAAGTTCTGCATCCCTCCATCCCATCAGTGTCTTCTTTCCCTCACTGATGCCTCTCTCTCAGACATCATTTGTCTGTCCTCACCCCAATCAACCATTAACAGATGCCTTAAAAAAAAAAAAAAGAGTTTACAGATAACTAAAAGCTTACAACTAGGAATAGCCTTTCTCTAATCTCTCTAAGGAAGGTGCCATCTGAGCCTCCAGCCTCTGTGAAGAGAGGCTGCCTTCCCCTACCCCCTCACACACCAGAGGCAGTGAGCAAAGGATGCCTGTCACACCACTTCCCAGTTGCCATTGCCTTTGCTCTTTGTAAATGAGTACAGCGGTCCCAGGTGCCAGCTTCAGGCGTTCCACATCTAGGGTCTGCCACATCCATGTTCGCCAGACCACCCTTACAGGGATGATGTTTTTCCCTGTCATTTTGCAATCTTCATACCCTTAAATAAAATGTCTCCTTCCCATTACCCTTCTTTCTCTTTGACCCATTCTCAGAGTACCTGGTTTGGAAAACCAGGGAATTTTTAAAATTTGCTTTAGCAAAGGAACATTTAAAGGAACTACAACTAGGCTTCATAGAAGCCAAAAATTCATCTGGCAGGTTTTTGTCTCTTTTTCTCTCTCTCTAAATGGTTTCTCATCACTGCTTGAGTTTGTCTCTCATTGCATCATGGCTTCCCCTTGATAACACAATTCCCGCTATCCCATCACAGTGACAGATTATATTGATTATATTGCCTTCGTTTGCCTTGGTACCAGGTCTTGCCCTGACCCCACCACCAGTCTTTGTCTTTTCATACAGAGTCTCAATATTAGAGAATCTAATTGACTTAATCAAGTTCCAGAATTATTTACCACTGGACCAGTATTATCTGTTGTCAGGATCTTGGGCACATACAAAGATGTCTAGTTCCATCCTTTGTCAGGGGTCCTGGCTAACATGTAATTACAAAGATGAGTATGGATACACAATCTGAGATACTTGTAGGGATCTCTAATGAGACTAGTAGGCTTTTGAAAACAGACTAGAAGATGAAAGAAGGAAGATAGGAAGGGAGGAGAGGAGAAAGGAAAGAAAGAAAAGGGGGAAGGAGACCTACCCCCTCACACACCAGAGGCAGTGAGCAAAGGATGCCTGTCACACCACTTCCCAGTTGCCATTGCCTTTGCTCTTTGTAAATGAGTAAAGCGGTCCCAGGTGCCAGCTTCAGGCGTTCCACATCTAGGGTCTGCCACATCCATGTTCGCCAGACCACCCTTACAGGGATGATGTTTTTCCCTGTCATTTTGCAATCTTCATACCCTTAAATAAAATGTCTCCTTCCCATTACCCTTCTTTCTCTTTGACCCATTCTCAGAGTACCTGGTTTGTAAAATCAGGGAATTTTTAAAATTTGCTTTAGCAAAGGAACATTTAAAGGAACTACAACTAGGCTTCATAGAAGCCAAAAATTCATCTGGCAGGTTTTTGTCTCTTTTTCTCTCTCTCTAAATGGTTTCTCATCACTGCTTGAGTTTGTCTCTCATTGCATCATGGCTTCCCCTTGATAACACAATTCCCGCTATCCCATCACAGTGACAGATTATATTGATTATATTGCCTTCGTTTGCCTTGGTACCAGGTCTTGCCCTGACCCCACCACCAGTCTTTGTCTTTTCATACAGAGTCTCAATATTAGAGAATCTAATTGACTTAATCAAGTTCCAGAATTATTTACCACTGGACCAGTATTATCTGTTGTCAGGATCTTGGGCACATACAAAGATGTCTAGTTCCATCCTTTGTCAGGGGTCCTGGCTAACATGTAATTACAAAGATGAGAGTATGGATACACAATCTGAGATACTTGTAGGGATCTCTAATGAGACTAGTAGGCTTTTGAAAACAGACTAGAAGATGAAAGAAGGAAGATAGGAAGGGAGGAGAGGAGAAAGGAAAGAAAGAAAAGGGGGAAGGAGAAAAAAAAACTAAAAATTGCTAAACCACTGTTACATGTTAAGCACAAATTCAACACTTACACTTATATATTTTAGCCTCATAATAATTCTTCCAAGAAATTACTATCAGATCCTCTTTCCATGTTAAAGGATTCAGTCTCAGAAAAGTGAAGTGATTCATCCTGTAGTTAAGAGAATGATGAGTTGAGCTGTGAAATATCTGACTTCAGTTTCATCAGAGGTGGAAGTTGTATGTGATAAATTTGAAGAAATAACATCAAAAACAGTTTCCCTTAAAACAATCAAAACAAAAGATTATTGAAGAATGTTAATTGATATCTCTGCACTGGTTACTTCTGCCTGATGGTTTAATTATTAGTAGCTCAGTGAGTTTCATTAGAGACCTATTGTGCCGCTGTTGGCAAAACAACACTGGCATCTCATGTTCAATAATTAAAAGCAGGAAAAACAAACATTCTCTTTGGAGCCCTGGATTTATAAATAGCAGTGGTATGTGATTCCTTTAATCAATAACTAGGCTATCTAGCCCAGCCTGGATGATCGAGATGATGGGTCATCTTATCACTTAATTCCCCTTGTCTGCTCTAAATTTACAAAATCCAGCTGGGCACACACTGGGCTGGTGGGTAGCCCTCTTATCCTGAACCCTACCTTTGGGCCACATAGCTATTAGATGATAATATTCTAAAAATGGCAACATCATGACTTTCTTATATACATAAAAATATGATATGGACATGTGTGAAAGAAAGAATTGGAAAAGATGATACCATCTGTTCAAAGGGGAAATCAAAGAACCATAAATTGATATGGAGTAAAGGATTACTTAAATGAATTTATAAATAGATGTTAATTTATTTTTGAGGAATTGAGGGGGAGAATCAAGTAAACTAACACTGGAGAGAATTTATTTGCATCTCTACAATTTACACTATACAATATTTTAAAAACCATGAAAGGCTAAATTCAGATAAACCTCAAACAAGTGTGCTCTAAATAATACATACTTTTTCCTTTGGATACATCCAGTTCTCTTTCTTGCCCACTCCAAATTTCCTTACATGGTGTGGTGAAAAACATGTGCTTTAAGGTCAAATCAAATTAACTCTTCTGCTCCACTGCTCTAGGTGACCTCTGACAGGTGATTAAATCATCATAAAATAGGGACAGAATACTCATGTTTAGGATGAAGATCAAGTTAATAACTAAGAGCTTAATGTAGTATCTGACACAGAATAATACTCAGTAAGTATTCATCCCCACTGGCCTCTCCCCCAAATTCAGCAGCCCAGGGACTCCAGAAATCAGTATCTTCTTGTGGCTGCCAAGAAAGCTGAGTTAGTAAGGTGGACACTGGACACTCCAGGCCTCTCTGGTCCTTGGCAAAATGATATGAAACCATCTAATCACAGTTAGCCTGAAGCTGAGCTGATGTTTAGGAGTGAATATGCAATCAATGCAACCAGAGGCTGTTTTCCTTGGAGAGGAAGAAAGAAAAGAGGCAAAAGGAAAGTCAACACTGGCGCATAGGAAAGAAAGAGTCTAAGGACTTCCCTTGTGGTCTAGTGGTAAGACTGCACCCTTCCAATGCAGGGAGCATGGGTTCCATCTATGGGCAGGGCAATTTCACATGCCAAGAGGCAAAAAAATAAAAATTAAAGTCTGCTTGATGTGTTAATCTGTTAACTCTGGCTTTGCTACTTGTCAACTGTCACTGATATTATTTCATTCAACAAACACATAGGACACTGTGGGAGGTAGTACAGCCAGTGGAAATTGTCCCTGATGCTATTCCATTCAACAGACACACTGATCACTGACCATAGGATACATGGGAAAAGGGGCAGCCAGTGGTTCTGATCACAGGCACTGGAATCACGCAGACCTAGGATGGAATCCTAACTCTGCCACTGACTAGTTTTGTGATCTTAGGTGAGTTCAGTCACCTCCTTGGCCTCATAAAGAGATTAACAATAACAATTTACATAAAGTATTATTTTCAGGATTAATCAGATAATATTTCTGATGGGCTTTGCAAGTCAACGAACAGTAAGTAGTAGTTAAAACAAATAAAGGTCAAGAGAAAAGCTGTGCCCACAATGTCCTGTGTTATACTAGTTAAAAAGTACCTACCAACCAAGCTGTTGACAGACTTTAAAAACAAAGGTGAAGAGAACTAAACTGAGGAGAACCTTCATCACCTGTAGTTCCTCACCTGTGCACATCCAGCTACTTGTCTTGGGACTCCGATACGATTGCTCAGCCACTCAGAGGAGATATGACCACAGATATGTAGCCTGAATCCACTTTAGGCCAGCCTAGAATCGGTGCAAGTGTTAGTTGCTCAATCGTGTCCGACCCTTTGCAACCCCATGGACTGTAGCCCACCAGGTTCCTCTGTCCATTGGATTCTCCAGGAAAGAATACTGGAGTGGGCAGCCTTTCCCTTCTCCAGGGGATCCTCCAACCCTGGGATAGAAGCCAGGTCTCCTGTACTGCAGGCAGAGTCTTTACTATCTGAGCTACCAGGGAAGCCTTTGGGCCAGCCTGTATGTTCCAAATGTGCATATGGGAACTGTGGACTATACTGTCCTTGCAAATTGATCGCAACTAGAAAGTGAGTATGTAGTTAGAGGCAGTGCTACCGCCTTGTGCCCCTATGTGAATCTTTTTGCCCTCACTCTACTAGATCAACACTGAGGAGGATTCTATCAAGATGTCAGCTGGAAGGGTTTCTCATGCTCTCCTCTCATCAGGGAGAAGATATTGAGGGAAAAAGCAGCGTGTTCTCCCGTGCCTGCCTCTGACTTGCATGTGAATCACTTGCGCTTCCTTCTGGAACTTCCTAATATGTAGATTTCATCCTTTTACCTAAGGGTTGTACTCCTGCCCTGCTACCCTCAATTACTGATGAGTGAGTCTGTGTAACAAAGATTCTGAGAGTTTATTAACACTAACCTTCCAGATTTTTTTTTTACAAATAGCTGTGAAAAGAAGTGAAAAGCAAAAGAGAAAAGGAAAGATATAAGCATCTGAATACAGAGTTCCAAAGAATAGCAAGGAGAGATAAGAAAGCCTTCCTCAGTGATCAATGAAAAGAAATAGAGGCAAACAACAGAATGGGAAAGACTAGAGATCTCTTCAAGAAAATTAGAGATACCAAGGGAATATTTCATGCAAAGATGGGCTCGATAAAGGACAGAAATGGTATGGACCTAACAGAAGCAGAAGATATTAAGAACAGGTGGCAAGAATACACAGAACTGTACAGAAAAGATCTTCACGACCAAGATAATCACGATGGTGTGATCACTCATCTAGGGCCAGACATCCTGGAATGTGAAGTCAAGTGGGCCTTAGAAAGCACCACTATGAACAAAGCTAGTGGAGGTGATGGAATTGCAGTGGNGGCCTGGCGTGCTGCAATTCATGGGGTCACAAAGAGTCGGACACGACTGAGCGACTAAACTGAACTGAACTAATACTCTGTGATATAATCATTCAAGAGAATACTCAAAATAAAGACATTTTAATACAAAGGTCAAGAGAATTTATCAGTGGAAGCCTCCCTTCCCAAAGTATCCACTAAATTACACATTCCATTAAAAAGAAAACAATCTGGAAAAAAGAGGAAACAGAAGAAGTAACAATGAAGAAAAAATGGTAAGCATGTTTAGAAATCTATGTAGACATTGTTTGCAAAAATTAAAAACTAACTCATGGAGGAAATTAAATACAAATCAGGTCTAAATTATAAGGTAAAAAGATATAATTCTGAAGTTGGCAGATAGCAGGTAAAAAATTTTAATATAAATATTATTCATGAGGACAACAAAACAATAATAAAACAGAAAATAATATGTTTACTGTGATACCAAATGTAATTTTAACATTTTACATATATTAACAAACTTAATTCTCACAACAGACTAGGACATTGGCATTTTTACTATCCCGATTTTACCAAAGGGTAACTGAGCTCAGAATTTCAGTTATGTACCAAAAAAATCACTTCATGGGAAATAGATGGGGAAACAGTGGAAACAGTGTCAGACTTTATTTTTGGGGGCTCCAAAATCACTGCAGATGGTGACTGCAGCCATGAAATTAGAAGATGCTTACTCCTTGGAAGAAAAGTTATGAACAATAAACTGTGGAAAATTCTGAAAGAGATGGGAATACCAGACCACCTGACCTGCCTCTTGAGAAACCTATATGCAGGTCAGGAAGCAACAGTTAGAACTGGTCATGGAACAACAGACTGATTTCAAATAGGAAAAGGAGCGCGTCAAGGCTGTATATTGTCACCCTGCTTATTTAACTTCTATGCAGAGTACATCATGAGAAACACTGGACTGGAAGAAACACAAGCTGGAATCAAGACTGCTGGGAGAAATATCAATACCTCAGATATGCAGATGACACCACACTTATAGCAGAAAGTGAAGAGGAGCTAAAAAGCCTCTTGATGAAAGTGAAAGTGGAGAGTGAAAAAGTTGGCTTAAAGCTCAACATTCAGAAAACGAAGATCATGGCATCCAGTCCCATCACTTCATGGGAATCAGTGGAAACAGTGTCAGACTTTATTTTGGGGGGCTCCAAAATCACTTCAGATGGTCACTGCAGCCATGAAATGAAAAGATGCTTACTCCTTCGAAGAAAAGTTATGACCAACCTAGATAGCATATTCAAAAGCAGAGACATTACTTTGCCAACTAAGGTCCATCTAGTCAAGGCTATGGTTTTTCCTGTGGTCATGTATGGATGTGAGAGTTGGACTGTGAAGAAGGCTGAGCACCGAAGAATTGATGCTTTTGAACTGTGGTGTTGGAGAAGACTCTTGAGAGTCCCTTGGACTGCAAGGAGATCCAACCAGTCCATTCTGAAGGAGATCAACCCTGGGATTTCTTTGGAAGGAACGATGCTAAAGCTGAAACTCCAGTACTTTGGCCACCTCATGCAAACAGTTGACTCATTGGAAAAGACTCTGATGCTGGGAGGGATTGGGGGCAGGAGGAGAAGGGGACGACAGAGGATGAAATGGCTGGATGGCATCACGGACTCGATGGACGTGAATCTGAGTGAACTCTGGGAGTTGGTGATGGACAGGGAGACCTGGCGTGCTGCGATTCATGGGGTCGCAAAGAGTCAGACACGACTGAGCAACTGAACTGAACTGAACCTTCTAGCTAGCTCAGCCTCTCCCTCTCCAGGACCACCAGGAGTCGGTTCCCTTAAGACTTCCCACCTGTGCCTAAGGCAGATATCTAAGCCATTCCTTGAATGCCAGCCCCTTGATACACTGCAAGTGGCCTGCATCCATACTATGTTCTGCTGTAGTCCAAGAACCTTGAATGCCAAGATAAATTGATTACTCCTAATTCTGTAGGTCCTAGGGAGATAGCAAATGTTTCCCAACTGGAGACTGACATTATCTGAATAGGTGTGTCAGTGACCTGTTTCAAACCAAAAGAAAGGAAGAAATTTGAGTATTAAAAGGAGAATGAGAAGGCTCTATGTGGGGCTGACTTGTTTTTGTTTTCTTTTTGTCTTGTGCATGTGACGAAACCTGCCCAGAGATCCAGTGATGGGACAATACATTGTTTTCCTGAACCAAAGGGCCAAGGAGAAAAATAGTCAATAGATTACTAAATGGACACCTTCCCCCACCCACCACCCACCCTCAGGGCCTGAGCCCTAGAAGCACTGGTCCAGAAGGCCAGACAACTCATTCTCCTCTCTGAGCCCTGGGGCAGCTCCTGGTCTCTCTTTGCTGCCCAGCTCCATGGATATCTGTGGATGGGGGATAAGTTAAGCAAAGCTAGTGTCAGATCAGGCATGATGGAGAGTGTATATCCCTTCTTGAGGCACTTTATCATTCAGACTGAGTGTTTTATGGCCCTGCATAGAGGTTGCCATAAAACACCATTTTAAGGAGCTTGAGGCCGTATTTCATCCATTAACGTCCTCTTGCCCCAAGAGGCAAAACAAACTAGCAGGTGGCTCAGGATTAACATCTTTATTACAGATGACCTCACTATTGTGTTCTCTATAAAGAAAAAATATTACAAAGCATTAACGCACTTTAACTATTAAATTAATACAGATTTACGGCTCATATCCGGATCTAAATTTCTAGGCTTGCAGGGTCATTATTTTTCTGTGATTTTTTTTGACAATATTGCTAATGGGGACCAGAGCAAAATTGATATGAACTGTGATGGTGGATGCATGAATTCAGGGAGGCAGCAGGTTATGTCTCTTCATAAATCACTCCAGTGGCAGCTTTGCACTAGAACTTACACCAGTATTTTCAATATTTGAGCAATAGCCACAGAAGGACATTTAGCTGAGAGGATGCAAGTATTAAGATTCCAATATTTACTTTGTTCTGACAAATGGCAAAACATGAAGACTATGCTTTAATTACTTGGAGAGGCTTTGGCACATGACTCCTCCTGCCCCCACTCCACTTCTAATGCTTAAAGTAGCCATTACTTATTTTATCTCGATGGGTTGCTACTGAATGTTTGTGTTCATACATGCTTAGATTGAACTTGTCCTCACTTCTACTCCTTTCTGGAATTCTGAGTCATCGTATATGCTGGTCATTAGTTAAATAGGAAACAATTATCAATTATATTGTTAATCACCAGCAAGCACCCAAAGCCCCAGAGTCTGGTGAAAATGGATTATAGAGCAAGGTTTAATACTGAACATAGTTTTCCTCCTGCCTTCCAAATTAAAAACTTGGGAATCCCTCAGTCATTCACACCTTAAAGTGGGAAAAATAGAAATGACATCTATACCTGCCTATTGATCATGTTACAGAGGTGAAAAGGCATTAAGAAATTCAAGAGAAAGTTGAAAGTTAACAGGAGATTCGCATGAACTGATACTATATTTTTTCCTTGAACACAAAGCCCCTCCTCTGTACACTTTCTACATTCAGATTAGCCAGTTCTTTGCAGGGAGATGCAAGGTATAGGGAGGCAGTTATGGCCCATCAGTATCCTGGGTAGGGGGTTACCGAGTGGAGAGAAGAGGGTCCTTGAAAGAAAGTCTGGGCTCTCCATGGCCTTAGAGGAAAAACCTTTAGGAAAAGGTAAAACATGGAATCTCATTTCAGAGGATTTGCTGTACAATTTATCACCATCTAGTCCAAGTTTCATGTATCATTTAGGGTAAGATAATATCTTGACACGTGGGCTTTGAAAATAGATAAAACTATGACTTGGCTCAGTAACTTCCTCCCTGAAAGTCCTTGTAATATGCAAACGTGAAACAATGAGAAAGCACCTTGAGAGTAAAAATGCTTTTTTTTAGCCAAGGGGCATGTGGGATCTGGTTCCCCAATCAATGGCCCCAAATTCTAATGCTGACCTCTAGCCAGCTAGGCTAACTAGAAGGAGGAATCTTTGGGACAATCTCAGCCCCTCCTACCTACCCTCACCCCTTCCTGGCTGTTAAGAGAAAAGGGTAGATCCATACAAACCACAATGAGAGCAGAGAGGTGCACATGTCCTAGAGGTGAGTATGAGAAGGTCTTCCAGGTCCCTCTATAAATCATGGAAGCCCCTTCAAAACTGCCACTCCTGGAAAACCAAAGGTCACTTTAAAAATAGGATGTGCGATGAAGATAGTGTTGGTTTAGCCAAGAACTGACTTCTAGAAAGGAGACAAAATGTGAGATGTTCCCAACCCAAAACTACCACTGGTAACAGCTGCCATCTAAGGAGTCTAAATCTTTAAGCATGCAGCTCTCCTTCCTCCTGTATCAAGGTTGAAAATCTTTCTCTTCTCTTTTCCAACCCATCATGAGGAGTCTAGAAACCATTCAGAAGAGAGAGCTCCAGAAAACACTCAAGCCCATCCCAAGAAAACTCATCTCAGCAGAAGAGGTTGACAGGTACATGTCCCCAGTATGTTCTAACAGCTTTGATATTTGGAAACCAACTGAAACAGAAATGATCACAAATATCTCAATAAGCAATAATATAGTACTGTGGAAACCACTGGCTGGTGTTTCTTGACATCTCCCAGGAATATAATCCCAAGAAATATAACTCTTCCCTTTTCCTTCCAAAATGTGAATGTTCATGGGCATATAGTCAGTGTGCACTTGTACATGCATGCTCTGTGTGCGAGTATACACAGCCTTCTGCACTCTGGGCATGCACTGGTAATCAGATGCATGCCTGTTGGTGTGCTTGCATGTACACTTCATGAATAGTCAGGCACCTGTATGTGTAACTTGTGCATCAGTGATCAATGGATGCACATGTGTGCAGGTATTCTGTGCATATTCTGCACACTATTTTGCATGCATACACACCCAGGTGTGTCCTGCATGACCAGGAAAGAATGTCACGTGCATGCACAGGTGCATGTGTAAATTCTGTGTCTGTGTGTTTGCGCAAGTCTGGGTTCTTAAACCCAACCACGCACCAGGCTGTTTGCAGCCAATGTTGAGCCGCTAATGATTTTAATGAGAGTGCCTTCTGGATTCATATTTTTTTCATAAAATACATCACACTAAAAACCAAATCAATGAGAAACATTAATTAGGGCCTTTGTAGATGCCTTCTGTGGTGGTGTTTTTCTTTTGAGAAGCACCAGACGAAGAATGCTGGGCTTTATTTAAGCTAAGTTGTTTGACATTTAGATGAGAGAAAAAAGGGGAAGAAACTAGCCAGCCCAGGAACCGTTTTTGACAGCTCTTTGTCATGCAAGGGAGAAAAAAGGCACCGGCTGTGAGAGTCTACTTTGAAGCCCTGGAAATTTGTAATGAAAAATTTAAGATACAAGAGAGGCAGAAAGATGAGCTATTCACGGGGCTCTGCATATATTAACACTTGTAATGCAAACTAAAGGTTTGCTATGTGTTTTTATAATTTGGCCGCTAATAAATATCTTCCAGAAGTGCTTTGATTTTTTAAGCTTGGGTATGGAGTTCGAATCCATTAAAAAGTAAAAGAAACAATTGGCATTGGACTTTGGTCCCTGATTAGGGGACCGTGCACATCAATTATTACAGACCGACCACTGACGGATTTCAAAGGATGCTGGAAGCCCTTGTGTGCTCAGAGGAAGCCATGCATCTGTGGACATGTCTTCCACTGCAACTGTCTCCCATGCTGACCTCCAGGTCAACTCTTCCTGGGTCCCCAAGCCTCTCCTCTTGACCACCTGGGCATGATTACTAAGGGTTCTTTCTCCAGGGACAGGCAGATGCTAGGGATCCACTGAGGAAGTTCTCAAAATGCAACATCTTCATTGCTGAAAGGGCAGAGTTTTTGTGATGTCAAAGCAACTTTTACAAATTTGGGATATGGAAGCAAATCAGTTCTATCCATGTATTATTTCCCCATGAACATGGATCATGTTCATTTTGCCCAGTGCATTTGATTACATTCAATGGCATCTTTGCTTCCTCTTTTCTTTCTAGATCTTCCAATGATCTTCATGCCCCTAGTTCTTTTTTCTTTAGTCTAGAACTTCTATTCCCTGGTTAACAAAAACTAGACATCTTTACACATTCTTCAAAATTCTTTTCTCTTTGTTTCATGAGTGAGCAGGCTAAGTCAATAGGAGGAATGTAGGCCCGGCAGTCAGACAACTGCCTCGAATGAACATGATGAAAGAGAGATGGTACATGGAGCCAAGGAGTGTGGGGGGAGCAGGCTAGCAGGTTTCAGCCTGGGGTTGGGGCTCTGGCCCCCACATCAAAGCAGCTCTGGGTAGCACTGACATTCAGTGCCCAGGGCCTTCATCTTTCAGGTCTAACAATGCCATTTCCTTGGACTACGCTCTGGCTATACTGATTTTGGTCTCTCTTAGAAAAGTGTTCATCCAGAATACTCTGAGTCCCAGAAACTTACACTTCTTCCCCCCTACCAAAACACCAATATAGGTTCTTCCAATTCCTCAAGCAGAAACAGATCAGGTGCAACAGATCAGGGGTTTTCAAACTCCGGTCTTTGGACAGTTTGGATTAGATAATTCTTTTTTGGAGGGGCTATCCTGTGCATTGTAGGATATTAGCAGCACTCCTGGCCTATTCATCTTGTTAAAATGGACAACACCAAGTGAATTGCAGGTCACCTCTGCCTGTTCTCATGAGACCCGATGTGGCAATCCAGGGTCCAAGCAAGGTTCCTCTTCATCATAGTCATGGTTTGTGAGGCTGGAGAAAAACTACCAAAGACATGAAGTGGAAAGAGTGCCTCAATCAGGGACCTGACCATGAGGTACCGCACTTGGTCTGGTAATCTACAAAGAGTTTAGCAAAAGAACTATCAGTATTTTAAGAGTGTGTACAGTACTCTAGAGCTACTGCAGTTGGGAGCCACTATTACCTCTGGGCCAGAAAAGAAGGGAGGAAATAATTAAAAAGCTATATGGAGAGGGGCTTCTCAGAAGAGTTGTGGTAAATGGCCCACTCACAATAATCCAGAAGGCAAAGGCTGGAGAATAAACCCCTCCCCTCCCCACCAACCTATGTTCCTCCCAAACTCATTCCTTCCTCAAGAAGCAAAGGATCCATTGAGGCACTCTAATTGATCAGACTCCCAGAACCTGATCAATATCTCTGTACCCAGAACAGAGCACAGGTATACCTCATTTTATTGTGCTTTGCTTTGTTACACTTTGAAGATGTTTGCATTTTTTTAATATAAAGGTTTGTGGCAACCCTGGATTATCAGATGATGGGTGTCATTTTTATCAATGAAATATTTTCTAATTAAGGTACATTTGTTCTTTAGACATAATACTGTTGCACTCTTAATAGACTATAGTGTAAACATAACTTTTATATGCACTGGGAATCCAAAATATTTGTGATTTACTTTATTGTGATATTTGCTTTATTGCACTGGTCTGGAACCGAACCCACAGGATTTTTGAGATACGCCTACAGAGTGGAGGGAGAGTGAGTGGATTGAGGGGCAATGGGAAATATCCAGCACAGGTGAAAGGTGTCCAAGAGATAGTTTCTGGGCTGCTGCCTTGGCAGAGGAATACAGTCAACGAAATTAGGAGAATAATTACCAGCAAGGCCTAGAGCTTCAAAGAGCAGAGCTAAAACACTAGCCAAAAGCGTGTGGTGAAAAGTGACCCAGCCGAGTTCTTAATACCTGAGAATGACAGTCTGCTGGCTGCAAAGCTCACATCCAAAGGGGTTAGGTTTATTACAAGAAGGCTAGGAGGAAGGAAGGTGAAGGTGAAGTTGCTCAGTCGTGTCTGACTCTTTGCGACCCCGTGGACTGTAACCTAGTAGGCTTCTCTGTCCATGGGATTCTCCAGGCAAGAATACTGGAGTGGATTGCCATTTCCTTCTCCAGGGGATCTTCCCGACCCAGGGATCGAACCCAGGTCTCCCGCATTGGAGGCAGACGCTTTAACCACTGAGCCACCAGGGAAGCCCAAGGAGGAAGGAAGTCACATCCAAACCAAACTCCTTTTGAATGTGAATGTGACAGTCCAGGATTTAGGATTTCCTTATCTGCTGTAAAACGTTCCTATGGTCCACTGTGTGTGCGAAGAGTTCAAAATTCAAGTTGTACAACTTAAATCTATATAACTTTTATTTGTCAATCATACCTCAATTCAAATGGGGGAAAGAGAATTCCTAACAGTCACTGTCAAAGCAAAGAGCCTACGTTCTTTCTCTCCCTTCAGCAGAGGAGTGAAACCTTCCCACAAAGTGTGTACAGTTCAAGCAGGGCCCTAGCACCTGCCCACCTCTCATGTATTTCTCAGGGTACCTGGTCAGGGGGCAAGGACCCGGAACTTGGGGTTGTCACCTTTCTTGCCCCTCAGTCTGGACAGTCACCTGAGTCCTTAGTTAGGGAAAGCCACTGGACATCTTTCCAGCAGCAAGCACTAAAATCTTGGCTGATTCCAGCTGGTAGGATGATGGACAAGGATATACCTCTCTATAGTTACAGAACTTAGCTCTTCAGACACATATCCAGATCCATGGCACGTCACTGGACTTCCTGAGAGTGACAAGCTTCCCTTGGTTCTGACTCCTACAAAAAGCTGGACAACAGTCTACACCCAGATCCTACGGCATATGCCAACTGTCCACTCTCCTAGAGCATGTTCCAACTGTCTCCCTAAGGAACCTCTCCCAGGCCCTCTTTTCCTGGGCAGGAGGCTAGGGCCAGCCACAAATTGCCTTCACAAAGGTCTGTGAGTCTGTTTGGAATCTCAGATTAAAAGTATTCTTTGTATTTCTACCTGGACATTGGTATGATGAGGGTCACTGAGGGACCTTAAAAATAATGTATTACCTCAAAAGGATTATAGTCCAGCAGGAAACATTTAAAACAAAAGTTTGCATGTTTTCGCAGCAGAAAAGGACCTCAGGAGAGACTTCCCTTGCTGGCAAGGATGAGTTATAGAGAGGTAAAGGAGGTTGATGTTGGCAGGTTAAGGAAGGGGTGAAGGGGATACTTAAGCCTCACCTTGCCTATGAGCAGACTCTCATCAGTTGCGATCACTACATCTTTTAAGTTATAACCAGTGTATAAGACTTTCCCCACTCCCTTCCTGCTGCCTTTCCTCCTACTTGTGATCTCTGGAAAACATTTTGGGAAAGAGATGTTCTAACGATGTTGGTTAAACAGCTCTGTCTCTGGTTCTCCATTTGAAGCCAACTTCTTAATTAAGGCACTACTGCCTGCCTGGACATAAATGCATTTATGTATATTAATTTTTGCTCCACTTAGCAGAGTGGTCACTTAATTAAATGTCTTCAGTTGTTTTATTGGAAAAAACATAACCCATCCTCCCCCCCAAGGCATTTGTCCTTCCCACTTAGCTCCTCTGTTGTGCTGTGAATTTAAACATACTATTTGTTGCTTCCCATTCAGTTCATTTGTAATCCTGATGCCAGTGCATTTGTAGGAACTGATATTAAAAAGTAATATCCGAGACTAAAGTCGCTAGACTGTTTAGTAGATTTTTAAATTGAAACCAAAATTATACAGATTTTTCATTCGGATAATTCCACCAATTCACTAATTCTTTAATCTTTACAGGTCATTGAACAGTTCCACATTAATGAGATGTAGTTAAGAACAAATTTTACACTTTTTCCTTTTTTTTTCCTTGAAAAATGTTTCCTATCATTTGTAAATTAGAAAGAACTTGTTCCATTTATGGTCCATTTATTTAAAATAATCGAATGCATGGGATCTGGCTGAACACTGTGTGTAATGATGCTTTTAAACAAATTACCATTTATTTATAAGCAAGAAATAGACTTTTAAAAAGCACCCAGACTTGGTTACATTATTAATGATGTTCTCCAAGCCCAACAGCTCAAGGGTGTGTATGTGTGTGTGTTATGTATGTGTGCGTATGTGCATATGCACACACACACATAGATGTGGATTTTATTCCAGTGAGAAGGTTGAGAATTTGGGAGTAAAACTGAAAAAAAAAAAAAAAAAAAAAACAGAAAGCTTCTAGAAAAGCAGCATATTTTTTCTTTTTCAGAAAGTTGCAAATGTTAATGAAATTCACCCATGATGAGCCAACAATCCCAAAATCGTCACTGTAAATGTGTGGCTCTCATCACAAGTACCCAAAGTGAAAATCAACCCTACCCTCCTTGTTCAGTGTGCCAAGAATATGGAATAAACAGAAAAAGTCCTTCATCCCATGTATGCAAAGCCCATCTCTTCTGCCAGTGGCCCAGGAGCTCCTAGAGAATAATTGCATTTTTATAAAATGCTGTGGAGTTAATTGCTTGGATTCAAGTATTGTAAATTACCATTATTCCTTGCCACACACTACTGCAGGGAGGAAAGTGTTTATCCTGTTAAGTGGGAGTTAAAGAGCTTGCATTGTAGAGAACCAGGGGAGATGGCTGACTATGCTAAGAATTAATGGGGTGAGATTATCCTGGCTTCATCAGCTTTGGTTCTATCTGTTTATAAGACTCTTCATTTCCTTTCTCCTATCTTTCTTCTTCTATGCAGACCAAATAAAGAATAAATAAATCATAAGTAGTGCCTGAGACTTCCAATATTTAATCCTAGCCCCAGTCCTGCAACTGCTAACAAGTATGTAATCCCCAGAGAGCATCTGGCAGCTCCAGCAAAATCAACCAAAATAGCCCTGTTCACCAATATTTTTTATTTGAGAAGGGAGTCTACATGCCTAGAAAGAGTTAAGGGGGGGCGGAAATATATATATATATATATACACACACACACATATATATGCATGAGTATGTATATGGAAGATAAAGGAGAAAAAGGGAAGAAAGTGGAAGAAAAACTATGAATCTAAGATACCAGAGGAATCAAAGCTGCTAAACAAAGGAAGATATTAAAAGTTTTCAAGACTGAGAGAATAAGTGGATAAGACTACTTCATGACAGTGATTTTGTGAAAAAAAAATCATTAAAAAAATTTAATGAAAGGAAAGGTGCTTAAAGACAAAATGAATACATATAAAGATATGTATATCTTATCTTATACTGCTAGCACCAAGAACAGTGTCTGACATACAATGGACACTCAATAAATACTTGTTGAATGAGCAGTTTTCCAAAAAGTTAGAGGTAGATCTAGAATCTAGAGGTAAGCTACTTCAACTACTAGCGAAACAATAATTATTAAGTTGGTTGTTTTGAAAGCCTAGGAAATAAGTAATGATGTGAGTGAAAGTCACTCAGTTGTGTCTGACTCTTTGTGATCCCATGGACTAAACAGTCCATGGAATTCTCTAGGCCAGAATACTGGAGTGGGTAGCCATTGCCTTCTCTAGGGGATCTTCCCAACCCAGGGATCAAACTTAGGTCTCCCGCATTGCAGGCAGATTCTTTACCTGCTGAGCCACAATGGAAGCCAAGAATATTGGAGTGAGCAGCCTAACCCTTCTCCAGGGGAGTTTCCCAACCCAGAAATCGAACCGGGGGTCTCCTGCACTGCAGGTGGATTCTTTACCAACTGAGCTATCAGGATGGTCAGATCCCATTAGGACAAATCTTTCAAGATAAATGGAGTGGCCATTTTTTCACCGAGTTATCTGTAGACCAATTATATATTGTTTTCAGTTAAGTGTTTGACAAACTATATTGTGATATATTTTGCAATCGGGAAAATATGGGAATTTGCTGAACATCTATATCAAAAGTGAAAAATTATGATTAATAGATAAAAAAATCTCTAGTGCAATCCTTTAGGTCCATTGACTATTTGTTGTACCAATAATCAAAGATAATAGAAGAGAGTATTTATGGTTGGTGTCATGATAAAAAAAAATCTGGAATTTATGATGATATTTAGTAATAGGGTTCTGTCCTCAGCCCTAATGTATTTCATCTTTTTCTCAGAATCTTATATAGATGTATCTAACATGCCAATCAAAATTCGTAGATGATAAAAACTTGAGAGAACAGTCAGATAGTTGAATAAATATAGGGAATTATCAACCTGACAATGATAAATATAATTATTTAATAGGTTCAAAAATTCAGCTCCTCATAGATACACATGGAGAATACCTAGCTAAATAGCAGTAGTCACTGAAGATAAGAAGATAACCTTAAGCTGTTTTAATCTGTTACAAGTCTGATATGCAAAAAGGATAAGATGGGATCATCAAGTAACCCAAGTTGTTGGAATCTGTATCAATGGAAACTATCACTGGGAGGTAGCAGTTGACTGAAGAAAACAGCCACTTGAGTTAGACCAAGTAAAACAACTTAGTCTAAGCTTCAGAAGGAAAACTGTCTCTTCAGTATTTCTTTACTTGAACTGTTTAAATCTGCAGATTAAGTTGGGAAGAATTAGCATTGTTTCCTATTAAATTTTTCCATTTAAGAACATGGCTATTGTTCCATTTCCATTTATTCCAGATTTTTTTTATGTTCCTCAGTAAAGTTTTATAGGTTTATTCAGATATAAACCCTGTAAAATTACTCTTGGTAATATTATTTCTAGTATTTTAAAGTTTCTCTTGCTCTTACAAATGGTATCTCTCATACTACATCTTTTTTTGGTGTACATGAAATCCATTTTAAAATATTATTTTATAAATTAAATTTTATTGTACCTTTGTACTAGAGTGATGGCTTTAGCTGGTTCACTTGGATTTTTCCAAAAATCTTTATGTCTATTCTTTGATAATATTTGTACCTTTTTTCTTTTTCTTATTGCATCAGCTAGAAATTTTCAAACAATGTGAAATAAGGGTTATGACAACAGGCGTTATTTTAGTACCCCTTATCTTTGGGGATGGCCTTCCCAGATGGCTCAGAGTAAAGAATCCAAATCTGGCTGCCAATGTAGGAGACACAGATTTGATCCGTAAGTCAGGAAGATTCTCTGGGGTAGGAAACGGCAACCCATTCCAGTATTCTTGGGTGGAAAATTCCATGGAGAGAGGAGCCTGGAAGGCTGGAGTCCATGAGGTCGCAAAGAGTCAGACACAACTGAGCACACATACACATCTATTGGGATAGCTGCAGCATTTCTCAAACAAAGAAACAGGTGTCAGGGGGCTGGGTAATAAACTCTTGGTACAGAGGTCATGGAAGTAGAGCTATCATACTCACCTCCCTGTGAGATTGTGATAGGCTGTTCTTGAAGTGCTGTCAGTTGCAATTTGAAATCACTGCATAGTGATGTACCATCAGCAAAATTTGTTGTATCATTCAAGTACAGCTGAGTGCAAAAATGTTGAGAAAATGAAAACCCTGTGTTATAATACTTCAGTGTGTTTGATGTTTGCTTTTTATCTACAGTATTCTATAGGACAGCATCATATACCTACATTACTAACATGAGTTTTTGTTTTTTCAGTCTGAAATATCAACAGATATGAACTTTATGAAATGTGTTTGGGAAATCTCACATGATTACATAATGCATTTTCAAATGCCTAACAAACAGGATCTTACATTGAGCTAGTGGTAACATCTTCACTACACTGTTGCTCACAATTTGCCATTTTGCAAATTTTGCAGCTCTATTTGTTTTATACCCTTGGTGCTTCATGTACCCTATGCTTTAGTCAAACTGATGTATATACTTGCAATGTGCTTCCCAATTTCTGTGCCTTGAATTTATTTACTTTCCTTTATTTACTTCACTCTTCATTTCCATGTGCGCAAACCCAAATCAAACACCACATCTTCCATGAAAGCCTCCCTGAAAACTTCAATTACATAATTCTTTCCCCTTCTACACTTACTTTAACTTGTTTCTGTACCTTCCTAATGACACTTATTTCTATGTGCATCATTGTTGATTTAGCTTATCCCTCCTCCTAGACTGTGAACTTCTTGGAGGATCTATGTCTGACTCATCTGCATCTTCTTTACAACGTTTTACAATGGTGCTGAGTAGGTACAATGAGATAACATACCAGCTCCCCCTCTTTCTAGCTACATGACCTGTATAAGTTACTTAACTTTTTTCACCCCTAGTTTCTTCTACAGTGTGGAATATCAATAGAGAGCACTTGGAATAATTCTTAGCATAGCTTTAGTCTCCAATATCCTTTATTTATCATAACCTATTAGAATAAGCTTAAGGAAGGCAGGTATTTCCTATGTTTTGTCAGTTGCTGATTTTTAATACCTAGTGCAGTTCTTAGTGGACTACCCTGATGGCTCAAACAAGTAAAGAATCTGCCTGTGATGTGGGAGACTCAGGTTCGGTCCCTGGATTGGGAAATCCCTTGGAGGAGGAAAGGGCAACCCACTCCAGTAATCTTGCCTGGAAAATTCCATGCACAGAGGAGCTTGGTGGGCTACAGTCCATGAGGTCACAAGGAGTTGGACATGACTAAGCAACTAACACTCACAGTTCTTAGTACATAGCAGGCAGTAAATATTTATTTAAAAAAGATTAAATGAGTAAATAAATAGATGGGTGATAAAATTACCTTCTGTAAATTTGAACTGTTATGCTGGTTTCACTTCTCTGCTATTTTACCCAGAGAATGTAGATACCATGTCACAGAATCCACTAAGTTCCACCCTGTAATTTATCTTTCCCTGGAAGTTATATACTAGCCCTAAGATAAACATGAAGCTGAGACAGAAAATAAGGAGATGGGGAACCTCAGATAACCTACCGAGCAAAGCTGGGACCCAACTTACAGCAGACAAATGCAGTATTCTGTTCCAATCAATATTTTTGTGGCTACAATGAATCAGCCTCTTTAGTTTTGAAGTGTTGGCTAGTTCAGGTTATTCCTCTGCTTTGTCAAAATGCCTGAAGGATAAAACTTATGTGGCAAAGAAAGAAGGAAGAGGCCAAGTGCTAGAAACAGAACATAACCCATTAGTAGCAAGGCAGTGGTTAAGATAAGAAGACTGAAAAAAGACCTCTTCATGAACCTATGAACAGCTATACTATGAACTACTTCAGGAGACTAGCACATTGAACTGCTCCAAAAATGAATAATTATGTTATACTTTCTTTTATTGCTTCTATGTTCCACTTTAGTATTAAAAAGACTAGTCTCTGAAATCAAACCACCCTTAGAGTGAATTACATATAATCTTAGAAAAGTAACTTCAACCCTCTGAGCCTCTGTTTTCTCATCTCTAAATATCAACCTCATAGAACTACTAAAATGACTAAATGAGATAATGCATATTCCTGGCCCATTTCAGGGCATATAACAAACGCTTGCTAAATGTTAATGCCCTTCTCCCTTCTACCATTGTCACTTTTACCATCATTAGGAGTAATATATGTCTGTACTTTAGAAATATTTTATTATTGTCATCATTATGTTCAAAAGCTGAAAGATCATTCTAGTTCAAAGTACTACGTATCATTTTCAGCCATGGAGTATAAAACATAGCATTTGCCAAATACCTGGCTGTAAGTTTGGGGCTTATAAAAGAAATGGGTGATTTTTACTGATCATTAATTTTTTTTTTTACTGAAGTATAGTAACAATATTGTGTTAATTTCTGCTATACAGCAAAGTGATTCAGTTATACATACATATATATATGCTTTCTTTATTATATTCTTTCCCATTTGGTTTATCACAGGATATTGAATATATTATCCAATATTACACAGTAGGACCTTGTTGCTGATTATTGATTGTTTTGCTCCTAGATGGCACACGTGAGAAGTTTTCAAAGACCACTGATTTTAAATTAAGCAAACTGGTAAAAATCAATCTTTCTTTAGGGTCAATACAGAATATTTTGAAAGAAAAATTTTTTTAAATACAACATATTAAAAACCTGTGAGATGCTGCTAAAAAAAAAGACTTGGAGGAAAATGTAAAAATTAAATGCTTAAATTAGAAAATAAAAGTCTCAAATTAATCATCTAAGATCCTACTCTAATAAATTAGAAAAAGAAGAGCAAGTCAAACTCTAAGCAGAGGAAGAAAAGAATAAATAGCAGAAATCATAAACTGAAACAATTGGAAGGAGGACTTCCCCAGTGGTCCAGGTGTTAAGACTTTGCACTGCTACTGCAGGGGCCACAGGTTAGGTTCAATCCCTAATTGGGGAACTAAGATTCCATATAGAGCGTGGCACAGCCACACACACACACGCAAAAAGACAACCAAGGGGGGAAACAGAGAACATAAAATCAAGGGCTGGCTCTTTGAAAAGAGCCACTTAAACTGATAAATCTCTAGCCAGACAATCCAGAAATAAAGAAAGAAGATAAATAAATCTATAACAGAAATGAAAGAATATACTTACACATTTCTCCAACAAAATGGGTATAAGAAAGTATTGTGAACAAATTTAGGCTAAAAAATCCTGTATCTTAGATGAAAGGAAAAATTATTTGAAGTATTTTTTTTAAGTTCATTCAAGAAAAAATCAATAATCTGAATAGCTCTCTACCTATTAAACTTACTGATGGGTCTAACAAATATGTAAGGAAAAAATAATGCCAAATCTACACAAACTCTTTCAGAAAACAGAAGGGCAAACACATCCAGGTTATTTCAGGAGGCCAATGTAACCTGAAAACAAGGCCTAACAAAGAAATTACAAGAAAAAATATTACAGACCCATATTCTTCATAAACAAAGACATAAAAAAGCCTTTAAAAAAATGTTAGCAACTACTATTTCAACACTGTCCTGGAGGTTCTAGCTAACCCAGTAAGACAAGAAAAGGAAATAAAAGGTATATGGGTTGGGAAGGAAAACATAAAAATGTTTTTGTTCACAGATGACATGATCATCTATGTAGAAAATCTGAAAGAACAGACAAAAACAAACAAAACAAAAGCTCCCACAACTTTTGTTTAAGTGATTAAAGTAAGGTTGCAGGATACAAAGTTAATATACAAAAAAGTCAATTATTTTCCTGAAAGTGAAAGTCGCTCAGTCATGTCCAACTCTTTGTGATCCCATGGACTGTATAGTCCATGGGATTCTCCAGGCTAGAATACTGGAGTGGGTAGCTGTTTCCTTCTCCAGGGGATCTTCCCAACCCAGGGATTGAACCCAGTCTCCCATATTGCAGGCAGATTCTTTACCGGCTGAGCCACAAGGTAAGACCAAGAATTATGGAGTGGGTAGACTATCCCTTCTCCAGAGGATCTTCCCAACCCAGGAATTGAGCCAGGGTTTCCTGCATTGTGGATTCTTCACAAACTGGGCTCTCAGGGAAGCCGTCATTTTCCTATATACCAGCAATGAGCAAGTGGAGTTTAAAATTAAAAAAGAAACCATAACACATTAGCATCCCCAAAAGAAAACTTAACTATAAATCAATAAATCTAACAAAAATGTTTGTGTGTGTGTGTGTTAGTCACTCAGTCGTATCTGACTCTTTTTGTGAACCCATATACTATAGCGCTCTCCAGGCTCCTCTGTCCATGGAATTCTGTCCAGAATACTAGAGTGGGTTGCCATTCCCTTCTCCAGGGGATCGTCCCAACCCAGGGATTGAACCTGGGTCTCCCACATTGCAGGCAGGTTCTTTACCATCTGAGCCACCAAGGAAGCCTTAAGAAAATACGTACAAGATCTATATGAGGAAAACTCTAATGAGTAAAAACAAAGAGTTAAATAAATAAAGAGTTATTTCATGGTTTATGAATAGAAAGCCTCAATATAGTCAAGATGTCAGTTCTTCCAAACTTGATCCAAGAATTCAATGTAATGCCAATCAAATTCCAGCAACTTATTTTATGAATATAAACAAAATAACTGTAAAATTCCTATGGAGAGGCAAAATATCCATAATAGCTTCATAAAATATTGAAGGAGAAGAATAATGTAAGAACACTGACACTGCCCATTTCAAGACTTAGTATAAAACTATAGCAATCAACACAGTGTGATACTGGTGAAAGAATAGATAATAAGGCCAGTGGAATATAATAGGGACCCTAAAAATGGACCAACATAAATATAATTAAGTGATCTTTGACAAAGAAGCAAAAGCAATGCAATGGAGGAACAACAGGCTTTTCAACAAATGGGGGGAGAGCAACTGGAAATCCACATTCAAAAAAATAAACAAGACACAGACTTCACACTCTTCACAAAAATTAACTGAAAATGTAAACACAATTTTTAAAATGTAAAGCTAAGTATAAAACACAAACTTATAAAACTCAGAATATAACACTGGGGAAAATCGAGATAATCTTGGGTATGGTGATGACTTTTTAGATATAACCCTAAAGCCACGATCCATGAAAGAAATAATTGATAAGCTGTGCTTCATTAAAAATTATAAACTCAGGTCTGTAAAAGACAAAGCCAAGAAAATGAGAGGATAAACCACAAATTGGCAGAAAAAAATTGCAAAAGACATTTGGTAAAGAACTATTATCCAAAATATGCAAACTCTTAAAACTCCATAATAAGAATACAAACAACCTGATTTTAAAAATCAGGGCCAAAGACCTTAATAAGACCTCACCAAATAATAAATGTAAATGAAAAATAAGCATCTGAAAAGATGCTCCATATCATATATCACCAAGGAAATGCAATTTAAATCAGCAATAATGCACTACTATATACATATCTATTAGAATGGCCAATATCTTGAAACACTGACAACATCAAATGCTGGCTAGGATGTGGAGAAACAGGGACTCTCATACACTCCTGGTGGGAATGCAAAATGGTATAACCACATTGATGGTTTCTTACAAAGCCAAATTCTTGTCATATGATCCAGCAATCAAACTCCTTGATATTTATACAAGGGAGGTGAAGACTTATGTCCACACAAAAATCCTCAACATGGATGTTTATAGAAGCTTTGTTCATAACTGCCAAAACTTGGAAGTGACCAGAATGTCCTACATCAGGTAAATGAATAAACTGTAGTATATCCAGACACTATAATATTATTCAGTACCGAAAAGAAATGAGTTACCAAGTCATGAAAATACATGGAGGAACTTTGAGTGCTTAGTCCTGAATGAAAGAAGACACTCTCCAAATGCTACATTCTGTATAAGTCCAACGACATGACATTCCAAAAAGGCAATACTATGGAGACAGTAAAAAGATCAGTGGTCGTCATAGGCTTGAGTCAAGGACAAAGGGTTTGGGGGAGGAATAGACAGAGCACAGAGGATTTTTAGGGCACTGAAGATACTCTGTATGACAGCATAATGATGGGTATATATCAGTGTATATCTGTCAAACTCATAAAATGTACAATACCAAGAATGAACCCTAAAGGTAAACAGCAGACTTTAGGCAATTACCACATGTAAAC
Organism: Oreotragus oreotragus; assembly: GCA_006410675.1. Classification (NCBI taxonomy): domain Eukaryota; kingdom Metazoa; phylum Chordata; class Mammalia; order Artiodactyla; family Bovidae; genus Oreotragus; species Oreotragus oreotragus. The sequence goes on from SJYX01024890.1 coordinate 109,152, forward strand.
TGGGATTCATCAACTGTAACAAATGTACCACTTTGGTGAGAGATGTTGATAATGGGGAAGGCTATGCAAGTTTAGGGTAAGGGATGGTAGGGAAATCTCTATATTATCTCCTCAACTTTGGTATGAACCTTATATTACTTAAAAAAACACAAAATCTTAATTTTAAAATGTTAGAAAATCAGATACAGCAATACAAAGAAAGAATAATCCATCATGTTCAAGTGGGATATTTCCAAAAATGTGATATTGGTTTAACATATGAAATATAATCAGTATAATTCTTCACTTTAACACACAAAAATAGAACAACTATAACATAACTTCAACAGATACACAGATTTAATCAAATTCAATATCCATTCATGATTTTTTTTAATACCCTCATGTCTTTGACCATTTGAACTTCTATAACATAATACCATAGACTAGGTAGTTTAAAGAACACACACTTCTCATAGTTCTGGAGGGTGGGATGTCCAAGATCAAGAATCAACAGATTTGGAATCTGTTGAGGACTTGCTTCCAGTTCTTAAGTGTGCTATGTGTGGTGGAAAGGGAGGGCAACTCTCAGGAATATTGTTTATAAGGGCACTAATTCCATCCATGAGGGATCTTCCCTCATGATCTAACCACTTCACCAAAGTTCCATCTCCTAATACAGGTGCCCTCTGATGCCCTCTTGCAACACCTACAAGAAGGCATCAGAGGGCAGACACACTGAAACCATAATCACAGAAAACTAGTCAATCTAATCACACTAGGACCACAGTCTTGTCTGACTCAATGAAACTAAGCCATGCCAGAATGTGGTCCACTGGAGAAGGGAATGGAAAACCACTTCACTATTCTTGCCTTGAGAACCTCGTGAACAGTATGAAAAGGCAAAATGATAAGATACTGAAAGACGAACTCCCCAGGTCAGCAGGTGCCCAATATGCTACTGGAGATCAGTGGAGAAATAACTCCAGAAAGAATGAAGGGATAGAGCCAAAGCAAAAACAATACCCAGTTGTGCATGTGACTGGTGATAGAAACAAAGTCCGATGCTGTAAGAGCAATATTACATAGGGACCTGGAATGCCAGGTCCATGAATCAAGGCAAATTAGAAGTGGTCAAACAGGAGATGGCAAGAGTGAACGTCAACATTCTAGGAATCAGCAAACTAAAATGGACTGGAATGGGTGAATTTAACTCAGATGACCATTGTATCTACTACTGTGGGCAGGAATCCCTCAGAAGAACCGGAGTAGCCATCATGGTCAACAAGAGTCCAAAATGCAGTACTTGGATGCAATCTCAAAAATGACAGAATGATCTCTGTTCGTTTCCAAGGCAAACTATTCAATATCACAGTAATTCAAGTCTATGCCCCAACCAGTAATGCTGAAGAAGCTGAAGTTGAACGGTTCTATGAAGACCTACAAGACCTTTTAGAACTAACACCCAAAAAAGATGTCCTTTTCATTATAGGGGACTGGAATGCTAAAGTAGGAAGTCAAGAAACACCTGGAGTAACAGGCAAATTTGGCCTTGGAATGCGGAATGAAGCAGGGCAAAGACTAATAGAGTTTTGCCAAGAAAATGCACTGGTCATAGCAAACACCCTCTTCCAGCAACACAAGAGAAGACTCTACACATGGACATCACCAGATGGTCAACACCGAAATCAGATTGATTATATTCTTTGCAGCCAAAGATGGAGAAGCTCTATACAGTCAACAAAAACAAGACCAGGAGCTGACTGTGGCTCAGATCATGAACTCCTTATTTCCAAATTCAGACTTAAATTGAAGAAAGTAGGGAAAACCGCTAGACCATTCAGGTATGACCTAAATCAAATCCCTTATGATTATACAGTGGAAGTGAGAAATAGATTTAAGGGCCTAGATCTGATAGACAGAGTTCCTGATGAACTATGGAATGAGGTTCGTGACATTGTACAGGAGACAGGGATCAAGACCATCCCCATGGAAAAGAAATGCAAAAAAGCAAAATGGCTGTCTGGAGAAGCCTTACAAATAGCACTGAAAAGAAGAGAGGCGAAAAGCAAAGGAGAAAAGAAAAGATATAAGCATCTGAATGCAGAGTTCCAAAGAATAGCAAGAAGAGATAAGAAAGCCTTCTTCAGCAATCAATGCAAAGAGATAGAGGAAAACAACAGAATGGGAAAGACTAGAGATCTCTTCAAGAGAATTGGAGATACCAAGGGAACATTTCATGCAAAGATGGGCTCGATAAAGGATAGAAATGGTATGGACCTAACAGAAGCAGAAGATATTAAGAAGAGGTGGCAAGAATACACAGAAGAACTGTACAGAAAAGATCTTCACGACCCAGATAATCATGAGGATGTGATCACTAATCTAGAGCCAGACATCTTGGAATGTGAAGTCAAGTGGGCCTTAGAAAGCATCACTAAGAACAAAGCTAGTGGAGGTGATGGAATTCCAGTTGAGCTGTTTCAAATCCTGAAAGATGATGCTGTGAAAGTGCTGCACTCAATATGCCAGCAAATTTGGAAAACTCAGCAGTGGCCACAGGACTGGAAAAGGTCAGTTTTCATTCCAATTCCAAAGAAAGGCAATGCCAAAGAATGCTCAAACTACCGCACAATTGCACTCATCTCACACGCTAGTAAAGTAATGCTCAAAATTCTCCAAGCCAGGCTTCAGCAATATGTGAACCGTGAACTCCCTGATGTTCAAGCTGGTTTTAGAAAAGGCAGAGGAACCAGAGATCAAATTGCCAACATCCGCTGGATCATGGAAAAAGCAAGAGAGTTCCAGAAAAACATCTATTTCTGCTTTATTGACTATGCCAAAGCCTTTGACTGTGTGGATCACAATAAACTGTGGAAAATTCTGAAAGAGATGGGAATACCAGACCACCTAACCTGCCTCTTGAGAAATCTGTATGCAGGTCAGGAAGCAACAGTTAGAACTGGACATGGAACAACAGACTGGTTCCAAATAGGAAAAGGAGTACGTCAAGGCTGTATATTGTCTCCCTGCTTATTTAACTTATATGCAGAGTACATCATGAGAAACGCTGGACTGGAAGAAACACAAGCTGGAATCAAGATTGCCAGGAGAAATATCAATAACCTCAGATATGCAGATGACACCACCCTTATGGCAGAAAGTTAAGAGGAACTAAAAAGCCTCTTGATAAAAGTGAAAGAGGAGAGTGAAAAGTTGGCTTAAAGTTCAATATTCAAAAATCTAAGATCATGGCATCTGGTCCCATCACTTCATGGGAAATAGATGGAGAAACAGTGGAAACAGTGTCAGACTTTATTTTTTGGGGCTCCAAAATCACTGCAGATGGTGACTGCAGCCATGAAATTAAAAGATGCTTACTCCTCAAAAGAAAAGTTATGACCAACATAGACAGCATGTTGAAAAGCAGAGACATTTCCATGATCCACATCCGCTGGATCATGGAAAAAGCAAGAGAGTTCCAGAAAAACATCTATTTCTGCTTTATTGACTATGCCAAAGCCTTTGACTGTGTGGATCACAATAAACTGTGGAAAATTCTGAAAGAGATGGGAATACCAGACCACCTAACCTGCCTCTGGTTTTCCCTGTGGTCATGTATGGATGTGAGTTGGACTGTGAAGAAAGCTGAGTGCTGAAGAATTGATGCTTTTGAACTGTGATGTTGGAGAAGACTCTTAAGAGTCCCTTGGACTGCAAGGAGATCCAACCAGTCCATTCTGAAGGAGATCAGCCCTGGGTGTTCTTTGGAAGGACTGATGCTGAAGCTGAAACTCCAGTACTTTGGCCACCTCATGCAAACAGTTGACTCATTGGAAAAGACTCTGATGCTGGGAGGGACTGGGGGCAGGAGGAGAAGGGGACGACCAAGGATGAGATGGCTGGATGGCATCACTGACTTGATGGTCGTGAGTCCGAGTGAACTCCGGGAGTTGGTGATGGACAGGGTGGCCTGGAATGCTGCGATTCATGGGGTCGCAAAGAGTCAGACATGACTGAGCGACTGAACTCAATACAGGTGCATTAGGGATTAGAATTTCAACATGAATGGGGTGGGGGGTGTAAATATTCAGTCCATTATACTCAGCAAACTAAACAAAAGGGGGGCTCAGTGGAAATATCCAGACCTAGCATAGGATTCCATGAAAAAAACTGAAATCATTTAACCTAAAATGAGGAATCAGGCAGTGATATCTGATGTAATCTTTCTGTTCTAAATTTTCCTGGAGTGTCTAGCCAGTACAAAGGAAAACAAATAAAATTCTCATAAATTGAAAAGAGAGAACTGTCATCCTTCTTAGGAGGTGTCATCTTTCTAAGATGATATGATTACCTATGTAGATAATCCCAAGGAATCTACCCATACAGTCACTGAAAATACTAAGTGAGTTTATTAAAGTTTCAGGATACAGGGCCAATATACAAAAATCTATTGTATTTATATATACTAGAAATGCATAATTGGGAATTGAAAAGAAATATAATAAAAAAAAAGAAAACCTAGAGGTAAATTTAGCAAAATAAGTTTAACATATCTTTGTAGAGAAAATTGTAAAACATTACTTAGAGAAAGTAAAGAAGACCAAACTTGGAACCAGAGATAAAATTGCCAACATCCGCTGGATCATGGAAAAAGCAAGAGAGTTCCAGAAAAACATCTATTTCTGCTTTATTGACTATGCCAAAGCCTTTGACTGTGTGGATCACAATAAACTGTGGAAAATTCTGAAAGAGATGGGAATACCAGACCACCTATTTGTTTTTCTGGCATTGAGTTGTATGAGCTGCTTGTATATTTTGGAAATTTATCCTTTGTCAGTTGTTCCCTTTGCTATTATTTTCTCCCATTCTGCGGGTTGTCTTTTCACCTTGTTTATAATTTCCTTTTTTGTGCAAAAGCTTTTAAATTTAATTAGATCCCCCTTGTTTATTTTTGTTTTTATTTCCATTACTCTAGGAGGTGAGTCATACAGAATCTTGCTTTGATTTATGTCATTGAGTGTTCTGCCTATGTTTTCCTCTTAGAGTTTTATAGTTTCTGGTCTTCCATTTAGATATTTAATCCATTTTTAGTGTATCTTTTTGTATGATGTTAGGAAATGTCCTAATTTCATTCTTTTACTGTCCAGCTTTCCAAACACCACTTATTGAAAAGGCTATCTTTGTCCTATTTTATATTCCTGCCTCTTTGGGAAAAAATGAGATATGCATAGGTGCATGGGTTTATCTGTGGGCTCTCTATCTTGTTCTATTGGTCTATATTTCTGCTTTTGTGCCAGTACTGTACTGTCTTGATGAATGTAGCTTTGTAGTATAACCTGAAGTCAGGAAGGTTGATTCCTCCAGCTCCATTCTTCTTTCTCAAGACTGCTTTGGCTATTTGAGGTCCTTTGTGTTTCCATACAAATTGTGAAAAAAATTTTTTCTAGTTCTGTGAACAATGCCATTTGTAATTTGATAGGGATNTAACCTGAAGTCAGGAAGGTTGATTCCTCCAGCTCCATTCTTCTTTCTCAAGACTGCTTTGGCTATTTGAGGTCCTTTGTGTTTCCATACAAATTGTGAAAAAAATTTTTTCTAGTTCTGTGAACAATGCCATTTGTAATTTGATAGGGATTGCACTGAATCTGTAGACTGAGTTTGGTAGTATAGTTATTTTCATAATATTTCATGTTTCATACCCAGGAACATGAAATATCTCTCCATCCGTTTATGTCATCTTTCTTTCATCAGTGTCTTATAATTTTTCATATACAGTTTCTTTCTCTTTAGGTAGATTTATTCCTAGAATTTTATTCTTTTTGTTGCAGTGGTTAATGGGATTGATTCCTTAATGTATCTTTCTGATTTGTCATTGTTAGTATATAAGAATGCAAGTGAGTTCTGTGTGTTGATTTTGTATCCTGTGACTTTGCTAAATCCACTTATTAGCTCTAGTAATTTTCTGGTAGTATCTTTAGGGTTTTCTATGTACAGTATGTCATCTGCAAATAGTGAGACCTTTACTTCTTCTTTTCTCATCTGGATTTCTTTTATTTCTTTTTCTTCTCTGATTGCTGTAGCTAGGACATCCAAAACTATGTTGAACAATATTGGTGAGAGTGGGCACCCTTGTCTTGTTCCTGATAATGTTTGCTGTGGGCTTCTCATATATGGCCTTTACCATGTTGAGGTAGATTTCTTCTATGCCCATTTTTTGAAGAGTTTTAATAATAAGTCATGGTTTAGTCACTAAGTTGTGTCTGACTCTTGCAAACCTATGAACTGTAGCCTGCTAGGGCTCCTTTGTCCATGGGATTCTCCAGGCAAGAATAATGGAGTGGGTTGCCATTTCCTTCTCCAAGAGTGAATAAAGCTGCTGTCTATCAGGGAAAAAAAAGATAGGGGTTAGGAATTCTCTGGTAGTCTAGGGTCTTGGAGTCAGTGCTCCCGCTTCAAAGACTCAGGTCTTGATCTCTGGCCAAAAACAGAGATTCTACAGGTGGTTTGTTCCGGCATTAAATGGGATTAAAACATATGCCCCAAAGTGAGATATCAAAGATAAACCCCAGACAAATGGCAGTTACAAAATCAGGCAAATTATAATTAAAATAATGGAATATACACATAGACATATACACCGATAAGCAAAATCAAAACAGTCCAATAAAAATAAAGTACAATAGATTGACTGAACGAACAAAGGAAACCAAAAATTTTATTCACCAGTTAAGAACAAAACTAACTAAAGCACAAACTGGAAAACAGAAACAAAGCAAGGTACCAACTGGGAAATAAAGCAATGAAAACAAAACTAACAAATATGGTGAGAATGAAAAGAAAGAAAGAAAAGAAATAAAGAATAGAAATTCAAAGTTAAATAGAGGTAGACAAAGAAGATTAACTGCAAAGAGAAAAGAACAGTAGGAAAAGCAAACAAAGGAATATATGTAGAAAAAATAATAGTGAGTTTAAAAATTAAAATTAAGAAAAAGAGAAAAAAAGGAAAATTCTACAGAACTGCAAAAGCCAATGTAGAGGCAGAAGTTTATAACAGAAGTAAAAAGTATGATTGAAAAAAATATCTCAAAAGCTTAAATAGATTTTATAGTGCTATAAAATAGACAAATACAACCTGGGGTGGGGTGGGGGGATAGCAAAATGCAATGTAAAAAAAATCCGAAAGAAACTACAGAACAAGTCAAAATATAAGAATAATAAATATTTTTTTCTTGAGTCAATGCTGTCAGTGTCCTTTCCCTCTCTGGGACTCACAGTCTACCTCACCTCCCCTGGATACCCTGCAACAATGTGCTGGTCTCTGGACCTGCTGTGGGGGCAGCTCAGACTCTAATCTGGTCCTACTCCTGTGTGTTCTTGCTTCCAATGTCCACAGCTATCAGAACTAGTGCATTTTCTTTTGTAGGAGCTCTCAATGTTCTTTTAAATATTCCACAGACACAGAGTCTGCCTANTGCTGGTCTCTGGACCTGCTGTGGGGGCAGCTCAGACTCTAATCTGGTCCTACTCCTGTGTGTTCTTGCTTCCAATGTCCACAGCTATCAGAACTAGTGCATTTTCTTTTGTAGGAGCTCTCAATGTTCTTTTAAATATTCCACAGACACAGAGTCTGCCTAGTTGAACATGTGGATTTCATCTGCAGCTGTACAGCTCATAGGAATGTTTTGGGTCCTCTTCCTCAGCCACACTGCCCCTTGGTTTCAATTGTGGTTTTATTTCCACCTCTGCATGTGGGTCATCCACTGGGGTTTGCTTCTGAGGCTGCCTTGGAGGACTTGGGTCTGCTCCCGTGAGTGCCAGGTGTGAAGATGGTGCCGTTGCTTGGATCACAGAGGCCCTGGAAGCACCAGATACTAAGGAAATTGGTGGCTAGGACAGCAGGAATATAGTGCTCTAGAAGGGTATGGCAACCTACTCAAGCATTCTTGCCTGGAGAACCCCCACTGACAGAGAAGCCTGGCAGGCCACAGTCCACAGGGCTGCAAAGAGTTGGACACGACCAAAGTGACCCCATGTTTATAGATGCAGTACTTTTTTTTTTTTTTTTTGCCTGTGACAGTTCTGCTCCAATGAGGGTTGAGCATGAAGGTGGTGCAGCTGCTTGGGTCATGGGGACCCTGGTGGTGCCAAGTGTACAGGGACATGAACTGGCCCCACTGCAGGAGTTAAGGCCCTATCAAGGTCTTTTTCGAGCCTCTGGCAGCTGGTGATCAGAAGGCTTCGTTGGCTAGTCTATCTCTATTGCTATGCCCATTCAGGAAGTTAGAGGGCTCCCTTGGCTGGGGTCCTTCTCTGCTGTTTAGTGAGTCAGGCACATTAAGTGGCCCTCCTGGCTGGGGTCCTAGTCTGTTGTTTGGTGCAACAGGTGCTTAAATGGGTACATTGGATGGAGTCCTACTCTGTAGTTCTGTCTATCAGGTGCTTGATGGGCCAACTTCTTTTTTGTTCAGGTGCTGGTGATGAAGTGTCGGGAGAGAGAGGCTACGGTGAGGGCTCCACCCGTTATGCATGACTCAGCAGTATCACCTTTCTTCCATGGCTGCCTGGCTTTCCACCACAATCTCCTCACTGACATCCCTTCAGACCTTCTCCCAGCAGCCAATAGCAGCCCTTGCCCTGGGATTGCTCCACAATCCCTATGCTCCAGCTCCCAGCTGCTGTGCCTTTTAGGGGACCTGCATCCCCGTTCGTGGTTTGTATGGCTGTGGCAAAATTATTGTCTGATTCTCATTCCATTTAGGCTGTCACAGCCTAAATATCAGCTGCTTTCTTCTCAGCCTCAAATGTTTCTCCTCTGACCCAGACAATTGCCCTGATGTGAGGATAGGTCCCCTGCTTCAGTTCCCCCACCCACCAAGGGCAGGTCCAGTCCTAATAACACTCCTGTTTTCCCCCCTAGTCCCTTTGTCCTACTGAGTTTTGCATGGTTCTATATATTCTTTCCAGGGGTCAGGTACTCCTACCCACTCTCAGCTGGTGCTCTGCAAGCACTTCTATGTCTGAAGGTATACTCCATGGAGAGATGTATCTGTGGAGAGAGATGTACTCCACGTTCACCTACTCCTCCACCATCTTTCCATTTTATGACTTCTACAGAAACACAAAGACCCAGAACAGTCAAAGCAAATCTTGAGAAAGAAAAACATGGCTGGAAGAATCAAGCTCCCCAACTTCAGACTATACTACTAATACAAAGCTATAGTAATCAACTCAGTATGACACTGGCATAAAAACAGAAATATTCATCAGTGGAGCAGGACAGAAGCCCAGAGATAAGTCCACACACCTGTGGCCACTTTTATCATTGACAAAGGAAGCAAGAATATGCAATGGAGAAAGGACCGTCTCGTCAATAAGCGGTACTGGGAAAACTGGACAGCTACAGGTAAAAGAATGAAATTAGAATATTCCTAACACGGATATACAAAAATAAACTCAAAATGGATTAAAGACTTAAACCTAAGGCCAGACGCTATAAAACTCTTAGAGGAAAACATAGCAGAGCACTCTGAGATAAATTGCAGCAAGATCCTTTTTGACTCATCTCCTAGAGTAATGAAAATAAAAAACAAAAACAAATTGGCCTAATTAATCTTGAAAGCTTTTGCACAGCAAAAGGAAACCATCAACATGACAAAGAGACAACCCTCAGAATGGGAGAAAATATTGTAAATTAGCAACTGACAAAGGATTAATCTTTGAAGTGTACAAACAGCTCATGCAGCTCAATATAAAAAAATAAGCAACACAATAAAAAAATGGATGGAAGGCCTAAACAGACATTTCTCAAAAAGACATACAGATGGTGAATAAAAACATGAAAAGATGCTCACCATCACTTATTATTAGAGAAATGCAAATCAAAACTACAATACTACAATGAGGTATCAACCCACACCAGTCAGAATGGCCATCATCAAAAAAATCTGCAAACAATAAATGCTGGAGAGGATGTGGAGAAAAGGAAACCCTCTTGCACTGTTGGTAGGAATGTAAATTGATAACAACCACTATGGAGAACAATATGGAGGTTCCTTAGAAAACTAGAAATAAAACTAACATATGACCCAGCAATCCCACTGTTGGCCAACACCCTGAGAAAACCATAATTCAACATGCATCCCAGTATTCACTGGAGCACTAGGACAGAACAGAGAAGTAACATAAATGTCCATCAACTGAGGAATGGATAAAGATGTTTTAAAAGGAATGAAATTGGGTCATTTGTAGTGATGTGGATGAACCTAGGGTCTATCAGGTCTATCAGATACAGTTAAGTAATTCAGAAAGAGAAAAACAAATTTCATGTATTAAAACATATATGTATATATATATATGGAATCTTTTCAGGGCAGGAATAGAGATATGGACATAGGGAATGGACCAATGGACATGGGAAAAAGGGAGGGGAGGGTGGAATGAATTGGGAGAATAGCACTAACATACACACACTGCCATGTGTAAAACAGGTACTGAGAAGCTGCTATATAGCACATGGAGTTCATCTCGGTATTCTGTGATGACCTAGAAGGATAGGATGGATGGTGGGGTAGGAGAGAGGCACAAGGGGAGAGGATATATTTATACATATAACTGATTCACTTTGTTATACAGCAGAAACTAACACAACATTGTGAAGCAAATATAATCCAGTAAAAAAAAGATTTAAAAAATACTTTGCAAAATGTACGAGATTTTCACACCTGCTGGTGTAGCCACAATGACAGCTTAACAGGTTTTCTTTTCCTTTTTTACAGTGATCATTAGGCTGAATCCATGTGTTTTGAAATGCCAGGTAATCAAATTTGTTAAACTTAATCTTCTCTGCATATTGGGCAATTAAACTTTTCCTTATAAAATTATGACTTTGCTTCTTGGGAACACTTTCAGCATCACTTGTGGCATTTTGTATGGGTCCCATGGTGTTATTCAAGCTTTATGGTATTGTGCCAAAATCAATGAAAAATACACAGGAACTGTGAGAGGTCACTTTTTTTGTGCTGTGCTGTTTACTCGAGAGATTAAACTGCTCACATAGAAATATTTAGCATCACATGGCATTTTAAGCTGATACAACACAAGCTCACCACAGTAGCAACAAGAGGTAGCTATGAAATTACTATAGTAATATAATAATTGCTACAGTTAATTTATGCCCTTATGATTTTATGCTGGATCTTTACATTTGTTTCCATTTCTCTGGACTCTGAATGGAACCATGTGTGGTCTGTCAGTGTTTGAGTATGTAAGTTTTGATAAACTGTACTTTTTATAGCAGATGGTTGTATATTTTATGATAGTAAATGATGAAATAGACTAGTTCCTACATATTTATTCATTCATGACATACCTAACTTTTCTTATGTTTTATATTTGTAGGCTATGAAGTTCCATTCAGGAATTTTTTCAAATTGTCATAAAAAGTTCCAGTATATTTATTGAAAAATATCTGCATATAAGTGGACAACTCAACTTATGCAATTCAAAGGTTTGACTTTTAACTGTCAAGGCTTTCTAATCACTATCATACTTGAAGTTATAACTTCTAAAGTTCCCAGAATATTAAACACTTGTTTTATTTTTAACCTCCAACTTCTTTTTGACATGTGCTGATCTTTTACATCATACATATCAGGTGTCATTTTGTGCAGTGCTTTAATTAAAACCCAGGTGAGAAAAGTCAAATTATGACTTTGAAATTTCCCTGCATATCAAAATGTATTTAACCCACACATAGCAGGAAGACAATCAAAGAACATATATTCTTGGGGAGATTAAATCTCAGGAGATAAATACACCATTGTAGACAGAGGCACTGAAACCATAGTGAATGAAACTGAGACCAGAAGAGATGAGAAATGAAGACTATAAAGTTTGAATTTTGATAAATACATTCTGAGAAAACCTTTCTTGAAAAATTTTATTAGATAATACCCTTTATTATTTACCACTTATTTTTTCTGATGAGACTCATTCATCTTTAAAAAATTTAACAAATTGAAATGTAAAATTTTTCTAATTTGGTGTCAATTCTTTTCAGGCCAGATTTCAAGTTCCAACATTTGAATTGAGCTACAAACCTATATTTTCAATTGTTCTAAGGAATTTTAAAAACATCTATTTCTGCTTTATTGACTATGCCAAAGCCTTTGGCTGTGTGGATCACAATAAACTGTGGAAAATTCTGAAAGAGATGGAAATACCAGAGCACCTGACCTGCCTCTTGAGAAACCTATATGCAGGTCAGGAAGCAACAGTTACAACTGGACATGGAACGACAGACTGGTTCCAAATAAGAAAATGAGTACATCAAGGCTGTATACTGTCACCCTGCTTATTTAACTTATACACAGAGTACAACATGAGAAATGCTGGGCTGGAGGAAGCACAGGCTGGAATCAAGATTGCCGGGAGAAATATCAATAACAGATATGCAGATGACACCACCCTTATGGCAGAAAATGAAGAGGAACTAAAAAGCCTTTTGATGAAAGTGAAAGAGGAGAGTGAAAAAATTGGCTTAAAGCTCAACATTCAGAAAAGGAAGATCATGGCATCTTGTCCCATCACTTCATGGGAAATAGATGGGGAAACAGTGGAAACAGCCTCAGACTTTATTTTCTGGGCTCCAAAATCACTGCAGATAGTGACTGCAGCCATGAAATTAAAAGACACCTACTCCTTAGAGGGAAAGTTATGACCAACCTGGATAGCATATTCAAAAGCAGAGACATTACTTTGCCAACAAAGGTCCATCTAGTCAAGGCTATGGTTTTTCCAGTGGTCATGTATGGGTGTTAGAGTTGGGCTGTGAAGAAAGCTGAGCGCCAAATAATTGATGCTTTTGAACTGTGGTGTTGGAGAAGACTCTTGAGAGTCCCTTGGACTGCAAGGNTATGGTTTTTCCAGTGGTCATGTATGCATGTGAAAGTTGGACTGTGAAGAAAGCTGAGCGCCAAATAATTGATGCTTTTGAACTGTGGTGTTGGAGAAGACTCTTGAGAGTCCCTTGGACTGCAAGGAGATCCAACCAGTCCATTCTAAAGGAGATCAGCCCTGGGATTTCTTTGGAGGGAATGATGCTAAAGCTGAAACTCCAGTACTTTGGCCACCTCATGCAAAGAGTTGACTCACTGGAAAAGACTCTGATGCTGGAAGGGATTAGGGGCAGGAGGAGAAGGGGGCAACAGAGGATAAGATGACTGGATGGCATCACTGACTCGAAGGACATGAGTTTGAGTGAACTCTGGGAGTTGGTGATGGACAGGGAGGCCTGGCGTACTACGATTCATGGGGTCATAAGGTCAGACATGACTGAGCAAATGAACTGAACTGAACTGAACTGAAACAAATAGAACATCCCTTGGATGTGGAATGGTAGATTTATTATTACTAGTATGACAGTGTTCCCCAAACTGACCTACAGCTTAAATGCAATCCCTATGAAAGCTATAGCTTGCTATTTTACTTTGGCATAAATGAAAATTTGATCTTAAAATTCATATGTAAGTACAAGAGACCCAGAATACCTGAAATAATCTTAAAAGAATCATAAAATTAAAGAACACAGTTCCTGATTTCAAAACTTAATACAAAACTACCTTAATCAGGAAAGGGTGGAATGAGCATAAGCATAGTACATCAGTGGAGTAGAATTGAGGGTCTAGACAAAAGTCCATAGATTTACTGTCAATTGATTTCCAACAAGGGGTCCCAGACCATTCAATGGGGAAAACATAGGTGTTTATTTGTTGTTGTTGTTGTTTGTTTGTTTGACAAATAGGACTGAAACATTGGAAAATCCATATGCAAAACAATGAAGTTGGAACTATTTCTAACTATACACAAAAATTAACTCAAAATAGATCATATAGTTAAATATGAAATAAAACTATAAAACTCTTAGAAGAAAGCATAGAATTATATCTTCATTATCTTGGGTTAGGCAATGTTTTTTGCTTTTTTTCCTCAAAAGCAAAGCAACAAAATAAATAATTGGGTCAATTAGATGTCATCAGAAAATTTACAAAATCTTTGTATACTGCAAATGATATCATCAAGAAAATATATGCCCTAGAATGGGATAAAAATGTTTCAAATCATATATCTATCTGATAAGGGACTTTCTTTCCCAAAGTTTAAAAATTTTTGCAATTCAATATTAAAAAGATAAATAATTGAATTTTTTTTAATGAGCAAAGGATCTGAATAGACATACCCCAGGTGGTGCTAGTGGTAAAGAGCTCACCTGCCAATGCAGAGACATAAGAGATGCAGGTTTGACCCCTGGGTCGGCAAGATCTCCAGGAGGAGGAAATGGCAACCCATCCAAGTATTCTTGCCTGGAGAATCCCAGAGACAGAGGAGCCTGGCAAGCTCTAGTCCATAGGGTCATAAAGAGTCAGACACAACTGAAGCAAATTAACATAACATAACAAACAATCAGTAAATACATGAAAACATTTTCAACATCATTATTAGGGAAAGTAAATCTAAGCCTTGTGATACCTGCACTTCACATTCATTAGGATGTCTATAACAAAAAAGAACAATAATAACAAGCCTTGGTGAGGCCATAGAAAATTGGAAGAAAATTTACATTCTTATCATTCACTGCTGATGAGAATGTAAAATGATACAGCCAATTTTCAAAACAGTTTGGCAGTTTCTCAAAATGTTAAATACAGAGTTATATGTAGCTCAAAATTCCAATCTTATGTGTGTGTGTATAATCATAAGTGGAAGTGAGAAATAGATTTAAGGGACTAGATCTGGTAGATAGAGTGGCTGATAAACTATGGACGGAGGTTTGTGACACTGTGCAGGAGACAGGGATCAAGACCATCCTCATGGAAAAGAAATGCAAAAAAGCAAAATGACTGCCTGGGGAGGCCTTACAAATAGCTGTGAAAAGAAAAGAGGCAAAAAGCAAAGGAGAAAAAGAAAGATATAAGCATCTTAATGCAGAGTTCCAAAGAATAGCAAGAAGAGATAAGAAAGCCTTCCTCAGAGATCAATGCAAAGAAATAGAGGAAAACAACAGAATGGGAAAGACTAGAGATCTCTTCAAGAAAATTAGAGATACCAAGGGAACATTCATGCAAAGATGGGCTCGATAAAGGATAGAAATGGTATGGACCTAACAGGAGCAGAAGATATTAAGAAGAGGTGGCAAGAATACACAAAAGAACTGTACTAAAAAGATCTTCAAGACCCAGATAATCATGATGGTGTGATCACTCACCTAGAGCCAGACATCCTGGAATGTGAAGTCAAGGGGGCCTTAGAAAGAAAGCATCACTATGAACAAAGCTAGTGGAGGTGATGAAATACCAGTTGAGCTATTTCAAATCCTGAAAAATGATGCTATGAAAGTGCTGCACTCAATATGCCAGCAAATTTGGAAAACTCAGCAGTGGCAGCAGGACTGGAAAAGCTCAGTTTTCATTCCAATTCCAAAGAAAGGCAATGCCAAAGAATGCTCAAACTACTGCACAAATGCACTCATCTCACATGCTAGTAAAGTAATGCTCAAAATTCTCCAAGCCAGGCTTCAGCAATACGTGAACCATGAACTTCCAGATGTTCAAGCTGGTTTTAGAAAAGGCAGAGGAACCAGAGATCAAATTGCAAACATCT
>SJYX01024890.1:126899-166951 GCA_006410675.1 Oreotragus oreotragus
TCATGTATGGATGTGAGAGTTGGACTGTGAAGAAACCTGAGCGCCGAAGAATTGGTGCTTTTGACCTGTGGTGTTGGAGAAGACTCTTGAGAGTCCCTTGTACTGCAAGGAGATCCAACCAGTCCAATCTGAAGGAGATCAGCCCAGGAATTTCTCTGGAAGGAATGATGCTAAAGCTGAAACTCCAGTACTTTGGCCACCTCATGCTAACAGTTGACTCATTGGAAAAGACTCTGATGCTGGGAGGGATTGGGGGCAGGAGAAGAAGGGGATGACAGAGGATGAGATGGCTGGATGGCATCACTGACTTGATGGACGTGAGTCTGAGTGAACTCCGGGAGTTGGTGATGGACAGGGAGGCCTGGCGTGCTGCGATTCATGGGGTCACAAAGAGTCGGACATGACTGAGCGACTGAACTGGACTTAACTGAACTGATGCTAAAGCTGAAACTCCAGTACTTTGGCCACCTCATACAAAGAATTGACTCATTGGAAAAGACTGATGCTGCGAGGGATTGGGGGCAGGAGGAGCAGTTGAAGACAGAGGATGAGATGGCTGGATGGCATCACCGACTCAATGGACATGAGTTTTGGTAAACTCCGGGAGTTGGTGATGGACAGGGATGCCTGGCACGCTGTGATTCATGGGGTCGCAGAGTCGGACACAACTGGGCAACTGAACTGAATTGAACTGAACTGAAGTATGTGTATGTGTGTATATATATATATGAAAAATACAAAGTATATTTTGTAAATATAAGTTTTTACAAAATTTCATACATGAATTTTCATAGATGTGCTCTTCATAATAGCAAAAAAAAAAAATTCAAATGTTCAAGAAGTGATGAAAGGATAGCAAATATGATATAAACCTTTCCAACAATTTAAAAAATGAACTACTGATACATGCTGTGGCATGGATGAATTTTGAAAACAGTATGCTAAGTGAAAGAGGCCCATTACAAAAGACCACTTATTGGATAATGTCATGAAAATGTCTAGAAGAGGCAAATCTATAGAGACTGGAAAATAAATTAGTGGTTGTCTAGTCTCCTGGGTTTGGGGATGAGTTGGGAAATAGTAACGGAATGCTAACTTTAGGAGAGAGAAAATGTTCTACAATTAGAATGTAGTCATTCTTGCTCAACTCTGTGAATATTCTATAAAACAACAAGTTATAAACTTTAAATGGATGAATTTCATGGTATATAAATTGTATATCCATAAAGGTAATTAATTTCATGGGATAGACCTATGTGCATTTAGGTCTATTTTTGCATTTTCTAACCTTTTTTGTTGGTCTAGTTAATCCTAAGTACTCTACTGTTTTAACTGTAGAAATTTTGTAATGTGTTTGATGCTGGTATGGCTAGCTGGCTCACATTGTATGTGTTATTTATGGATTTCCTGGCTACTCTTGATTGTTTATTTTCTTTCTAAATTTTATAATCAATTTGTCTAACTCAGGAATTACACACTAATGTCATTTCTATTGATATTGTGTTAAATTTGTGGCTTATTCTGGAGAGTTAAAAAGCAGATCTATAAATCTTTTGTTAATTTTAGGCAGTTGATATGCAATGAGGAGCATGTTTAATGTAGCCCAGTGGAAAACAGAGAGAATATTGGGGAACTTTAGAATCAAATTTCTACTTGCCCTCTAACTAGATGTGCAGACTTAGCCAAAATGATTAATTTCTCTATGCTTGAGTTTTCTTATCTGGAAAACAGAGATAGTAGTACTGCAGATACAGGCTGTTTGGGAAATTAAACCTGCACAAGTGTGTGGGGTTTTCTTGTTCTTGTTCTTTTTTTTTTTTTTTCTGCTGCACTCAGTGCCTAGTATAGTCCTAGTCCATAGTAGAATCTGAATACATATCTGCTAAATAAACACATGAAATATCTGTTAAGGTTGTTTTATGTAATTAATCAAAAGTTAGTTCCTGTTTTTCTTTATTTTAGAAACAATGCCAGCATCAAATCTATCATTATAATATTAAATCACTTTCTTTGGCTTTTTATGTTATTGAAATATTTTATATAAAAGCCATGAACAGTTTCTTCTGTGAAATAATTAACAATGAAATTTTGATGTGGTCAGATGTGAATTCCTAAAGTTATGTTCATTTCATGTTTTCTTTAGTTTTGTATCTGCAGTGGCACTAAGTGACTGCTTACTGGAAGCAACTCATATAAATAATAAATCAAGAGATGACTTGATTTGTTGAAAAGAAAGAGCAGTAAGTCATACCCGTATCATCCATATGCATTTTAACAATGCGTAGAATTTGCAGTTGAAATAAAATACTCTGATCAGACATTTTTATCAGTTTGATTTGTTCATGAGTGAGGTTACATTTATTATTAAACAGTAAACTTTCTACAGTAAGTTACTGCAAATAAAAACAAAGCAAACCTGTCAAAATACTAATCCCAGTGAATTGGTAGCAAGATTAGAATAAAAAAAATAACTAATGCACCTGTGAGTAAGATTCCCAGCAGTAGCTGTAAAATAGCAGTAGCAAAACAGTAGAAAAACAGCTTTTATTGCTGACTCTCAGCAATAAAATCTCTCTCAGCAATATATTCTTACCATATTCTCTCTATAAATATATGTAGATGTGTATAAGAGACAGCCCNCAAAGCAAACCTGTCAAAATACTAATCCCAGTGAATTGGTAGCAAGATTAGAATAAAAAAAATAACTAATGCACCTGTGAGTAAGATTCCCAGCAGTAGCTGTAAAATAGCAGTAGCAAAACAGTAGAAAAACAGCTTTTATTGCTGACTCTCAGCAATAAAATCTCTCTCAGCAATATATTCTTACCATATTCTCTCTATAAATATATGTTTAAATTTTAAATATATATTGAGAGAGAATATGGAATATTATAAATGTTATATATATATGTATATATATGTATTACATATATATACATATATATAGGTAGAAAGAGACAGACAGACACAGAAAGAAAGAGAGACTGTTAAATTACAGTGAACCCAGTTCCATCCTTGTGTAGGTAGGTCTTGGGTAGAGAAATGCATGCTGATTTATTTATAGAAGTTTGATTTCTGACAATGATTGGAAAATATCTAGCATCCTTAATAATCCTAGAAGTTTGTGTCAGTATGTTTATATTTATGGAAACAAGCTTATTTTCCTTTAATTAACTGGGACAGTTCTCCTAATGATGTCATGGAAAGATAACTGAGCTAGTTATAAATGCAGTTATTTTTTTTCTTCAGTACATCCAAGTTGTTTATATAGTAGTCAGCACTATCTGGTTTGAAGACATTTTTCCCAGATGGTGTTGACACTTCTAGCAAAAAAATTTTCCCTCCAGATTTTTATCTTTTCATCCTCTTTTTTTTTGAGTTTTTGCTATTATGATGCATACATGTAACTAGATGCATATCTCTGTCACTATTTAATTATGGTAGAGAAGAAGGCGTAAACTTTGAGATCAAGAAAATTCATATTCAAGTTTGCTTCTACCATTTATTAACAGAGAAATCATTTAATTTCTCTGGACCTCAGTTTCCTCATAGGCAAACCAGCAGGCAGTTTCTTCAACTGGAAATCAATAGCTGGTAACCTCTTTGTTAACCAAGTTAATACCTTCTGAATGCCTAACACTGCCAGACAGAATAAATACTCAATACAGAGTTGTTATTTTCATTTTCACTATTACATCATTTGTCATTTGTCATTACATCACTATTTGTCATTTAATCTAAGTGACTAGATTCCATTGAATGATGGACATATAGTCCAGCTGCTGTCTATGGCTCTTTTGGGAAGTTGTTTGGAAGGGAGGACGACAAGGTTTCTTGCTGTCAAGAAGTCATCATATCTTGCACATTGCTAGATCCACTCATTAATTTTTAGGCTTCATTCTATAAGACATCACACAGTTGATCTCTTCTCCTTTAAACATTTTCTGCACATTCCTTCCAGGAGGCTAATTTGACCATCTGTCTAGGTGCCCTATCTCAGACTCCTTTCCCTGTTGCTTTTGAGGAACTTGACACTGAAATTTTACACTTCAAGGCTTAGTTCTTTGACTTCCCTTTTTTGGCTTACACCCTTTCCTATGGGATCCTCTTCGGTTTCATAACTTTAAATACCATTTTATGCTGATCAGTTCAGTTCAGTTCAGTCGCTCAGTCGTGTCTGACTCTTTGCGACCCCATGAATCGCAGCACGCCAGGCCTCCCTGTCCATCACCATCTCCCGGAGTTCACTCAGACTCACGTCCATCGAGTCCGTGATGCCATCCAGCCATCTCATCTTCTGTTGTCCCCTTCTCCTCCTGCCCCCAGTCCCTCCCAGCATCAGAGTCTTTTCCAATGAGTCAACTCTTCACATGAGGTGGCCAGAGTACTAAAGTTTCAGCTTTAGCATCATTCCTTCCAAAGAACACCCAGGGCTGATCTCCTTCAGAATGGACAGGTTGGATCTCCTTGCAGTCCAAGGGACTCTCAAGAGTCTTCTCCAACACCACAGTTCAGAAGCATCAATTCTTCGGTGCCCAGCTTTCTTCACAGTCCAACTCTCACATCCATACATGACCACTGGAAAAACCATAGTCTTGACCAGACGGACCTTAGTCAGCTAAGTAATGTCTCTGCTTTTGAATATGCTATCTAGGTTGGTCAAAACTTTTCTTCCAAGGAGTAAGCGTCTTTTAATATCATGGCTGCAGTCACCATCTGCAGTGATTTTGGAGCCCCAAAAAGATAAAGTCTGACACTGTTTCCACTGTTTCCCCATCTATTTCCCAAGAAGTGATAGGACTGGATGCTGTGATCTTCGTTTTCTGAATGTTGAGCTTTAAGCCAACTTTTTCACTCTCCTCTTTCACTTTCATCAAGAGGCTTTTTAGTTCCTCTTCACTTTCTGCCATAAGGGTGGTGTCATCTGCATATCGGAGGTTATTGATATTTCTCCCGGCAANCTGGATGCTGTGATCTTCGTTTTCTGAATGTTGAGCTTTAAGCCAACTTTTTCACTCTCCTCTTTCACTTTCATCAAGAGGCTTTTTAGTTCCTCTTCACTTTCTGCCATAAGGGTGGTGTCATCTGCATATCGGAGGTTATTGATATTTCTCCCGGCAATCTTGATTCCAGCTTGTTTTTCTTCCATTCCAGCGTTTCTCATGATGTACTCTGCATATAAGTTAAACAAGCAGGCAGACAATATACAGCCTTGACGCACTCCTTTTCCTATTTGGAACCAGTCTGTTGTTCCATGTCCAGTTCTAACTGTTGCTTCCTGACCTGCATACAGATTTCTCAAGAGGCAAGTTAGGTGGTCTAGTATTCCCATCTATTTCAGAATTTTCCCCAGTTTATTGTGGTCCACACAGTCAAAGGCTTTGGCATTGTCAATAAAGCAGAAATAGATGTTTTTCTGGAACTCTCTTGCTTTTTCCATGATCCAGCGGATGTTGGAAATTTGATCTCTGGTTCCTCTGCCTTTTCTAAAACCAGCTTCCCCTATTAACTTTCAACCCAGACCTCACTCAGCCTCAGCCTCAGACATAAATATCCAACTGCTTATTTATCTCATTATTTATGTTCATAAAATGAGTGTGGTGATACCATTGTATCTACTTTCTGAATCATTATTTAATGGTAAAAATAGATGTTACTAGAAAACTCAAAAGAGAAAGCAAAAATGAAGCTATGTTTACCTTGTATTAATTTTAGTGCCTGGAACATGTTATTTATACAATATACTAACTATATTTTGTGATTCAAAACTAGACAACTAGTCTAGTAACATTTTTTTCCCAATAGCTTTATATTAAGGCATACTATAGACATGAAATTATAAACATTTAGGCATAATTTACTGGCAAAGATGCTATTTTTGGACATAGTTGGTATACAAACCACATTAGCATGTTTCTTGTTATTACATTTATTTCCTTTATTTCCTTTTGCTGGTTCACTAGAATGTGAATGAGTAGGGTTTCCTAGTTAAAAGTTGAGAATGTCAGGTTAAGTAAAAGAAAATAAAAATAAAAGAATTCCCATTTGGATGGACTATGCAAGTGACTCAAAGAAAACAAATGACACACAGAAGCTTTAAAAACTGTTATATGGTAGAAGAAAGAAGGTAGGATGACAAAGAGCACCCACTGCAGAGGAACTTCTCAACAATCAGGTGGACGCGAGGAGCCGTTACATGGATGAGAGTCAGTGGTTGCTTATAAACTGCACTACTCGCTTAACGAACTCAAAAGAACCCACATGGAGAAATGGAGATTATGCATGACCTTGACAATAGGAGTTTCTCTTCACCAAGGCTAACTTGAGTAACATGTGCACAGAATATCTAATCTGTCAACAGTAGAGTCTACTATTGAACCTACAGTGTGGTACCCTTGCCCCAGGAGTACCAGCCAGCTGTCTGATATAGCCTGACTGCACTACACACCTATTTCAAGGAGAGGTGAAATTATTCTTGGCAATTTGGCTCCCCTGGAACAGATATTTATTCTAGGTACAGATTTCTTTTCCAGCTTGTCATGCTCTTGCCATCAGTAGGATATTGACATTGATACAGTCAAGGTACAGAATATCTCATCAGCACAAGAATCCCTTATGTTGCCCTTTTATAGCCACAGCCACCTCTCTTTCATACTCCCATCCTGACTCCAGGTAATCACTCACCTCTTCTCCATTTCTATAAGTTTATTTCAAAATGTAATGTAATGAAATAAAATATCATGTGACCTTTGGGATTAGCTCTTTCCACTCAGTATAATTCCCAGGCATTTTATCCATGTTGCATGTATCAATAATTCTTTCCCTTTTATTGCTGTGTAATAGACTGTGGTATGAATCATCACAGTGTGTTTAACCATTTGCCTATTGAAAGACATGTGGATTGCTTCCAGTTTGGAACTATGAGTTTTCCTGTATACATTGTGTGAATTTAAGTTTTCATTTCTCTGGGATAAATTCTCAAGAGTGTAATTGTTAGGTCATGTGGAAATTGAATGTTTAATTTTATAGGAAACTGCCAGCTCTTTTCCATTATGGCTGAATCATTTTCCACTCCACCAGGAAAATTATGGCCTAGTTTCTCTCCATTCTCTTCAGTATCTAGTTTTACCACTGCTTTTTATATTAGCCATTCTGATAGATGTATAGTGATATCTCATTGAGGTTTATTTTGTATTACCTATTTTTCTAACAGCTAATTTTGTTGAGTATATTTTCATCTACCTACTTATTATTTGTGTATTCTCTTGAGTGAAATAGCTATTCATGTTTTTTGTCCATTTTCTAATTGGTTTCTTTTTAAAATTGCTGTGTTTTGAGAGTTCTAAATAATAGTCCTTTGTCAGACATGTGGTTTGAAAATATTTTCTCCAGAATAAAATTTTGTTTTTATACCTTCTATAGGATGTTTCACAAAGAAAAAGTTTTTCATTTTGATTAAGTCCAATGATCATTTTTCCTTTTATGGTTCATGCTTTTGCTATCAAGTCCACAAACTCTTTGCTTAGACTTAGATCACAAGGGTTTTCCCCCTGTGTTATATTTTCTAAAGCTTTATAGTTTTCCTTGTACATTTAACCTGTGATCTATTTTTTGTAATTTTTGTAAAAGATATAACGTTTAGGTTGAGGTTAACTCTGTGTGTGTGTATTTGCACGCCTATGTATGTCTAGTTGTTCCATATCATTTGTTGAGAAGTATGTTCTTCTTCCATTGAATTGCTTTGGCACTCTTGTCAGAAATCAGTTGGCTATATATGTGCAGGTCTGTTTCTGGATTCTTTATTCTATTTCATTTACCTATGTATCTATCCTCCCGTCCATACTACACTGCTTTGATTACCATAACTATATAGTAGGCATTTATTCTATTTTTCAAATTTGTTTTCTTCTACTTTATGGCCTGTACATATAAATTTTTTTAATGTCTTAATTGTCACAAAGTATTCTACATTTTAAGAAAGGATTTCCTGTCTTACCATTTACCTTGTCATACAGCAATAAATCGTCTGATGGCATGAGGAAATGCCCTCTTAAAGGCTTAAGTATGGAGTCAGTTGGATAACATCTTTGAGGATGGGGTCCTTTCCTATAAGATGCAATATGTACTTTCAGCTGTTACCAGTATGCGATGTTTCTTAGCGAAAAATCGTGAATGTAGAACCAAGGGTGGAAATGTTCATGACTTCTCTCATTATCATTATCATCAATGAGTCTCTTACAGAATTTCTGCTTCTAGTCCTACTACTTTGGACTCTGTTGATTGAGTGGTAGTGTTAACAGTTAATATAGGATTTCATGAGGAAGCACTGAACTAGATGTTGAGACAACCATCTGGCCATTTGGAGTTTCTAGTCCCTATTTACCAACAGGCAAAGAAGGAGTTTATAGTATTAGCAAGGGATCTTGAATCTGATGATCAGCAAGAAATAGTGTTTGTGTTTCACAGTGAAAATTAAGTCTAGTTCTAGAAACTAGCATTACAAGGAGTGCCTTTTAGTACTTCTATACCCAATTAAGTGAGAATTATAACAATACAATTAAGAGCTAAGTTCCTTTAGCAATGAAGGTATAAGTCATAAAGAGACAGGTCCACCTGGAGGCATTGAATCAATATTAAAAGAGAACATTGAATCAATATTAAAAGACAAGGTTATAGCTGCCACCTGTAACCTTCAAATGCAAAAATGAAGATTAGAGTAGCTATCATATGTTTTTCTTGCTTTATTATAATGATATTCATACCTATTAACTAACCTTTCCCAAATTAAATTTACTGATAGTTGTGAATTTATAATATTTAGTTGAAAAATATCAAAGAAGGAGTGTGGCTTTACTGGAAAAAGAATGAGCGTTACTTCAAAATGAAAACAGAGACTTATGGGATTTGGGGTCTTCTCTTTTTTAATAGATGGTGAGGGTGTCTTACATAAGAAGGTAGGTAGAAACATGCTGTTTCTGTTTCAGTTTGTAAGTTTAAATATGGATGAAGGGTGTGTAAACACAAAATAGCTATCAAGGAACTGGCATTTATTCTGGGCCCTTTCTTTTATTTACTTATCTATCCATCCAACCTAAGAGGGCCTCTCCAATCAGTGAAATATAAAGAAACAAAGACAAAGTTATAGCATCTTGATGTTGTTTCCTATCTATCCAGCTTGATAAAACCTACCTGCTCATGACCTTGCCACAGATGCATTGCAGTCCATCCAAGCGCTCTCCAGGACCTGATGTCCAGGAAGTAGCTCAATGTCCTGCATCCCCACTTGCTAGCATTTGGAGTGGCACCTGTATAACTCTGAGCCAGTCTGTGGGAGGGTGAGGCTGGGACAATTCCTAGTGAAAGTCTTCAGGTTTGCAGCTCAAATGAAATCTGGTTAAAAAGGTTTTTCAGAGGACTCTATCTATTTAGGGAACTAAGTTCAGTATATTCTTAATTACCAGTGACTTGGTATCTAATTTTTATCTGATGCCCTTTGGTGAACACTAACTGTAAGCAGTTAGAGAAATGAGGCTGGTATAGTTGAAAGGTAACTGGCAAATCTTATAGGCAGGTGCTATATGATAACACAGTCAGATACAGATGGGTGACATTCTAACCTTTGCTTTGCCTGGTGACCTTTCCCGTTTGATCTCATAGATGGTAGCCTCTACTTCCTGAAAAGAGTACAAAACCAGAGACTAAAGCAAGCCACATTATTGGCCTATAAAATCAAATGAATAGCCCAGGAAAGATGTGAATTGAGGTGGGATCTGGCAGAGCCAAAATTTTATTTGTCCTTCAAATATGTAAGAATCCTTTTGGTGAGAGATTGCAAAAGGTAGTATTTTTAATTTCAGCAAAAGCAGAAGTTATTTTACTGTTGCTGAAATTGGAAGGCTGGTGAATGCTAAGTCTCATGAATAGGCTTCTCAAATTGCTAGACAAACTTTCAGTTATAGAGAGCAATGCCATCATTTAAAAAGAGGTTTGTGTAATGATTCATATATTTTAAGGCATATATATCATTCAACATAGATTTTTATTTCATGGATAGCTTACTACAATTCTTCAATTTCTCCAATGAAAAGGAACTTTAAAAAAACACTATCATTAAATATTAATATTATATATAATAGATATGAATTTGAGCAAACTCCAGGAGATGGTGAAGGACAGGGACACCTGCAATGCCACAGTCCATGGGGTCGCAAAGAGGCCGATATGACTTAGCAGATGAACAATGACAACATTTATGTGTGTGTGTATATATATATAATATATATGAATTAACTTTTTTAGAGAAGAAAGTTACTTTTCCTTTTATAAATCAAATATTATTATTTTTACTATCACAATTATTAGTATTATTCTGAGTTTCCATGCCACTTCAGGAGAGCATGAGGTGGTAAGAGAGTTCAATCTTTCTTTGAAAAGAACCTTTTTTGAGAAAACACATGGTGAATTTAACAAAATAAAGCAATAATTAAAGCAATGGTTAGCATTTTTACAAGTGATTTGTAGAGCAGATAGAGCAGAAGTTTCACTTCAGATGCCGTTTCTACTTGAAAGTCGTTTTGGCAAGTTGGTTTTATTCAGCTTCTATTTTTTAATAAAATTATGCATATGTTTTATTATGTTGTTTTAACTCATTAACTAAAGAACACCTTCTTGGAGTTTTTTTTTTTTTTCCTTCAAAGAATATACAATTCTAGAATGCCTAGAGGCTCAGATCCCTCGTTATTATTTTGCCTACAGATTTTTAACTGAAAGGATTTTCTTGCAGAGAATATCAAACAGCAAAGTTTCCGGAGGAGGAAATTTTGCCTGGAAAGCAGCTCATGGTTGCCAGAAACCACATTTGTACCTACAATGTGGACTCAGTCTGTTATTCTGAGAGTACAGTCCTTTAAGACCATAATTTATTTTACCAAGGAAGTTTTTATTTTTAACTTTAACTCATATTAAAGCCTCACTCTACAACAGAAAGACAACTCTAATGATGGGCAAAATCTCATATCTGCCCTTGGATCGTTTCAGTAGAAAATGTAAGCACATGCAGTACACTAGCTCTTGATCAGTCTGCCCACAAATGAGGTTCTTCTCATTTTTCAATCATCATTTAGATACATAAATTGCACATAATAGTACAGAGAGAGAAGATAAACTGAGTTAGATCCATTTTTACCCATAAAGGAAGATTATTTATAAAATGGTGGCTCATGTGGAAGAATAAATGATTTTTATTAAAAAGAAGGAAATTGCGTGGTTCTAAAAAAATCTTAAAATAAATAATTCTAACAATGGAGGAAGCAAAATCACCCCTTGGCAAATCTTGATAGATTATTTATGCTTTTGGAATAGAGTCATCCAGGCATATGACCATCCTTGATTAATAATGAATGTGGTTTCAGGACAATCACAGCACTGTATTGTGTTACAAAGCCAGCACTAATCATCTGGAATAGAAGCAGCAAATGTGATTACAATCAGGAGAGATCAGCAAATGATTGCTCATCAGAGGAAAGTGTATAATATAACCATAATTCTATAAATTGGCTTCATGTAGTAAAACCTGAAATGCAACCAGACTAGTTTCCGCTCAGTTAGTTTGGCTATAATCTTAATGTCATCCTCTCAAAGAGGTCACCATGTTGGAAGGGCTTCAAATGGGGCCAGGGACTGAGGGAATGGGGCGGTGAACTCAACAGAATCAGGGTAATAGTGAGCTGATATTTTGAACCTGTGTTGGATTGCATTCCTCTCCTCTTTGTTCCCCTGAAGAGTGCTGCCTTGCTCTGTAATATCCTGCATCTTTTATCAGTGGTTTTATCAGTATTTGGTTTTGTAGTCACCTTCTCTTGTGCTCACGTGGACACTTTATATGCATTAGCACCATCTCTCATATCTTGTGTCCTCTGCAGTTTCTTTGTAGCAGAAATATGTTTAGATAGTCAGAACTGGTGTTCTTGATATTCCTGCTTGAATTCTGTGACCTTGGTGGATCCCTATCTACTCACGCATGTCAAGTTGCAGAGGAGTGGGGGCATCTATCCTGCTATCTCTTGTACCACGAGTTCAATTACACCTTGATGTGAAAGGTAGAGTATGCACAGATGTTAGTTCATATTAAGATGCACAAGTTCTGTGGTGAGACTCTTGAGAACAAAAGAGCGCTGACCTTTAGGGCAATGTTGAAATTTCAGGTTCTCTATTCCCATCTTTTCTTACAATGGCCCTTTAACCATTATGGATAGAGGTTGGTCTTATCATAGAATACAATGCAACAACAGGGAATTGTAAAAGCGATTTCTGTGAGAGCAAATCTAACATGTTAACTTTTGTAAGAATTTATTCCTAAGAGCTTATCTTGAGACATTACATGACCTTATAAAGCTTTTGTGTACAAAACCCCCAAAATTAGGATAACTATTTTTACAAATTTCCCATTATATAACTTCATGGAAGCCTTGGCTACTGATGTTCCTAACTCAAGCTGAGTGTCATATCTTACTTGAGGAAATTGAAATAAGCTGGATGCAAAGTGGAAAATACATCATTTTCCTTCCAAAATAGTTTATGGAAAAACCGTAGACAATAAGAAACAGGCCCAAGCCTAGTCATTGAATTGTGAGTCTCTCCTTCAAGCCTACATTTTCTTGTGTTTTCGTGAAGACATTCATATGAGGTTGTGGGAAGGTCCATGTATTCCTCGACGCGTTCCTGACTCATCCAGCTTCTGCATCCGCTTAGAAAAATGTGAAAAACCCATTCATTGCTCTCAACATGTTTTTTCTTAATGCATCATTTCAGATAGCAATAATACTTTATAAATGTGTTTTGATACTAATGTTTCTTCATAGAAGATGTAACAGATTAGGAGTAAAAAGATCTGAGCTCTAAAATATTCCTGTTATTCATCTATTTTATAAATAAGATTTTCATGTATCAGTTTTGTGTAAGGGGAATGAAACTATTTTCAGATAATTGTGTGTGTGAGAGTATGCACATGTGTGGAAAATGTCTCATATTTTCAGTGCCAAAATGTTCAAATGTCATCTATTTTAGTGGTGCAATTTTAAAGGGATTGATGCTACATATATAAACCAGAATAGATTTATTTGGATATTCATTAGTGTATTTCTTCTACATATTTAATTGCTCCATACATAAAAAAGCCCTATAATCCACAACAATCAAAATTTAAATCTATACTGAAATTACGCGATCCATATGTTATTTCAAATAGCTGTGTTGCTGCGTGCATTCTGCATCGTGTCTGACTCTTTGCCAATGGACTGTAGCCCACCAGGCCCCTAAAATATATATAGTCATTCAGCCGTGTCTGACTTTTTGCGACCCCATGGACTGTAGCCCTCCAGGCTCCTCTGTCCATGGGATTCTCTAGGCAAAAATACTGGAGTGGGTTGCCATTTCCTCCTCCAGGTATGACTCCTCCCAGCTGCCACTCCTGGTCTGGACTCAGGCTCGGGGTGGCTCCTCAGGGTCACCGCCCCTGGCCTCGAGTGTGAGGTGGCTTCTTTCGGCTGCCCCGATCTCGGATGCGGGGTGTCTCCTCCCAGCCGCCCCTGACCTCAGACTGCTGCCTAGGTTGGTCATAACTTTTATTCCTTCCAAGGAGCAAGTATCTTTTAATTTCATGGCTGCAGTCACCATCTGTAGTGATTTTGGAGCCCCTCCCCCCAATAAAGCTGTCACTGTTTCCATTGTTTCCCCATCTATTTGCCATGAAGTGATGGAAACAGATGCCATGATCTTAGTTTTCTGAATGTTGCATTTTAAGCCAATCTAGGTTGGTCATAACTTTTATTCCTTCCAAGGAGCAAGTATCTTTTAATTTCATGGCTGCAGTCACCATCTGTAGTGATTTTGGAGCCCCTCCCCCCAATAAAGCTGTCACTGTTTCCATTGTTTCCCCATCTATTTGCCATGAAGTGATGGAAACAGATGCCATGATCTTAGTTTTCTGAATGTTGCATTTTAAGCCAACTTTTTCACTCTCCTCTTTCACTTTCATCAAGAGGCTCTTTAGTTTTTCTTTGCCTTCTGCCATAGGGTGGTGTCATCTGCATGTCTGAGGTTGTTGATTTTTCTCCCAGCAATCTTGATTCCAGTTTGTGCTTCATCCAGCCCAGGATTTTGCATGATGCATTCTGCATATAAGTTAAATAAGCAGGGTGTCAAATAAAAAAAAGATGTACAACTTGAGAGTTGTAAGTTAAGTTTTATTTGGGACAAAATGAGAACTGCAGCCTAGGAGGCAGCATCTCAGATAACTCTGAGAGACTGTTCCAAAGCGGCAGTGGGGAAAAGTCAATATATAAGGTTTTGGTGAAAGGGGAGCATAATACCATGAAGCACTCATTTTGCAAAAGTCTTTTTGTTAGTCATGAGGATCTGATATCACCATGAAGGGATTTAGTGCTTCTTTAGATATGAGGAGATGAAAGGATTGAGATCATAAAATCTGTTCCTAAAAATATCCAACTACCTAAAGACCTGTCCCACCAGATTCTCTGGAGCACAGAGTGCCTCACTCCACCCTGAACTCCCTCAGGGGTTGTTTAAGATCACCAGCTATAGCAGCATGGGGCTCAATCTCCATAGAGGCAGATGGCAAGCACCTTTGTTGTTCAGTCATTGGCGATGCTCTTGGTAAATGCCAATTTGTAGTAGACAAGGGTGACAATATACAGCCTTGATGTACTGATTTCTCGATTTGTAGCCAATCTGTTGTTCCGTGTCCAGTTCTAACTCTTGCTTCTTGACCTGCATACAGATTTCTCAAGAGGCAGGTAAGGTGGTCTGGTATTCCCATTTTCCCATATCTTGTGCCCATCTTCAGAGAAAATGTTCCTCTGATAGTTCCAGTTTTCTTGAAGAGATCTCTAGTCTTACCCTTTCTGTCCTTTCCCTTTTTCTTTGCATTGATCACTGAGGAAAGCTTTCTTGTCTCTCCTGCTATTCTCTAGAACTCTGCATTTAGTTGGGTATACCTTTCCCTATCTCTCTTACTTTTCTCTTCTCTTCTTTCCTCTGCTATTTTTAAAGCCTCCTCAGACAACACCTTGCCTTCTTGCACAGCTTTTTCTTTGGGATGATTTTGTTTGTTGCCTCCTGTACAGTATTATGCATCTCTGTTCATAGATCTTCAGCCACTCTGTTTACTAGATCTAATCCCTTGAATCTGTGGTCACCTTCACTGTACATTCATAAGGGATTTCATATAAGTAGTACCTGACTGGCCCAGTGGTTTTCCCTGCTTTCTTTAGTTTAAGCTTGAATTTTGCTATGAGGAGCTAATGATCTGAGCCACAGTTAGCTCCAGGTCTTTTTTTGGAACTTTATACAGCTTCTCCATCTCCAGGTACAAAGAATTTCTGACTGGTGTGAAGTGGTATCTCATTGTGGTCTTGATTTGCATTTCTCTGATAATGAGTGACGTTGAGCATCTTTTCATGTGTTTGTTAGCCATCCGTATGTCTTCTTTGGAGAAATGTCTATTTAGTTCTTTGGCCCATTTTTTGATTGGGTCGTTTATTTTTCTGGAATTGAGCTGTATAAGTTGCTTGTATATTTTTGAGATTAGTTGTTTGTCAGTTGCTTCATTTGCTATTATTTTCTCCCATTCAGAGGGTTGTCTTTTCACCTTGCTTATAGTTTCCTTTGTTGTGCAGAAGATTTAATTTTAATTAGATCCCATTTGTTTATATTTGCTTTTATTTCCAGTATTCTGGGAGGCGGATCATTGAGGATCCTGCTGTGATTTATGTCGGAGAGTGTTTTGCCTATGTTCTCCTCTAGGAGTTTTATAGTTTCTGATGACCAGTGCATTCTCTTGGCAGAATTCTGTTAGCCTTTGTCCTGCTTCATTTTGTACTCCAAGGCCAAACTTGCCTGTTATTCCAAGTATCTCTTGGCTTCCTACTTTTGCATTCCAATCCCCTATGATGACTAGGACATCTTATTTTGATATTAGGTCTAGGAGATTTCTAGGCCTTCATAGAACTGATCAACGTCGGCTTCTTTTGCATCAGTGGTTGGGGCATAAACTTGGATTACTGTGATGCTGAATGCTTTGCCTTTGAAACAAACTGAGATCATTCTGTTGTTTTCAAGGTCTCACCTAAGTACTACATTTCAGACTCTTTTGTTGCTTATGAGGGCTACTCCATTTCTTCTATGGGATTTTTGCCCACAGTTGTAGATATAATTGTCATCTGAATTAAATACACCTATTCCTCACCAATTTAGTTCACTGATTCCTAAGATGACCATGATTACTCTTGCCATCTCCTACTTGACCAATCCAATTTATCTTGATTCACAGACCTAACATTCCAGATTCCTATGAATTACTGTTCTTTACGGCATCATACTTTACTTTCATCACAAGACACAACCACATTTCCACTGAGCATCATTTTCGTTTTGGTATCTGTGAATATGTGCTAAGTCATTTCAGTTGTGTCCAAATCTCTGACTCCATGGACTGTCGCCCACCAGGCTCCTCTGTCCATGGGCTATTCCAGGTAAGAATGCTGGAGTGGGTTGCCATGTCCTCCTCCAGGGGATCTTCCTGACCCAGAGTCAAACCTACATCTCCTGTAGCTACTGCATTGCAAATGGAATCTTTATTGCTGAGCCACTGGGGAAGCCCTGGGATATCTTGTTTTCTTTAATTAAAAATAAGATTTTGGTGTTCAGATCACCTGAACATCAAAACTGCTTTTGTTGCAAGATTTCTGTACAACCTGGCTCCCCTGCCTCACTTTCTTAGAGCAGGTTTCTCAGGGCTACTTGTGATGCTACCACCCAGAACTGAAGTTCTAAAAATTCCCACTGAATAAAACACAATGCTCAACTTTTAAGTTGTTACCTTTTTTAAAGTTGATATCTTAAACACACATTTACTTTCTTACTGTTTTGACAGTCAGGAGTCCAAAATCAGACTCACTGGGATGAAATCAAGGTGTCAGCTTGGCCATTTTGCCTCTCAAATGTCTAGGGAGAGCCTTGGTTTCATGGTCTATCCCAGGTTACAGAGATGCCTTCCCTAGCTCCTGACTTTATCTCCGTGAGTTGGTAATGGACAGGGAAGCCTGGTGTGCTGCAGTCCATGGGGTTGCAAAGAGTCAGACTGAACTGAACTGAAGCCTTTCTCTTTTAAAGATACTTTGATTACCTCCAGGGCCTTTGCAGAGTAATACAGTATCATCTCCCCATTTCAAGATCTTAATTTAACCACATCTGCAAACTATAAAAAACTATATTTTTATAGTTTTATATCATTCACATACTTCAGAGTTTAGGACCTAGATATCACTGGGCCTCTCATAGAGGGCAGAGGTGTTTCTTTTTTTCTTTTTCTGCAATAGTCAAATTAAACATTGTTTAAGATATATTAAATGTATTTGCTTTAATACTGGGTGCATGTAAAAGTCAAACCCATCTTGCTTTTGTTTTCACAAACTATTCTACTAGAAATTTGGATAATGAAGACAGTACTGGCTGGAAAAAAAAAGTTATATTCCAATTACTTTAAAGTTAGTTTTCTCTCCTTTACAAATCATTGAATGAGCAGCTGCTGCTGCTAAGTCACTTCAGTCGTGTCCGACTCTGTGTGACCCCATAGATGGCAGCCCAACAGGCTCCCCCATCCCTGGGATTCTCCAGGCAAGAATACTGGAGTGGGTTGCCATTTCCTTCTCCAATGCATGAAAGAGAAAAGTGAAAGTGAAGTCTCTCAGTCTGTCCAACTGTCAGCGACCCCATGGACTGCACCCCACCAGGCTACTCCGTCCATTGGATTTTCCAGGCAAGAGTACTGGGGTGGGGTGCCAAAATCTATATAACATATTAATAGCTGTAATTCAATCTTTGGGGATTTTTTTTTTAAGATCTACATTTGCTTTTTGAGATCAAGAACAGTTTTTCTCAACATCAAGCTTTTCCTTGTTGAGAGGTCCTGTCTGAGCTCCAGCACATTTCCTTTGACATTTGTAATGGTTAAATGATGAGGTAAGATCATATTTGCACAGTTCCAAGTAAGTTCCCACTACATATTTATCTTGATATTGCTTAGGTGATAATAAGACTTGACAAAATACACTATGATATGGCTGGGTTAACCAGACATTTCAAAATGCTGTTACTTTTATGTACTGGTTTGGAGTCTGCTGGAGGTAAGCATGTGTAATTACAGGAAAAAAAAATGATGGTTTTCAGCTTCTGAACTTAATATATATAGTATAATAATAATGCATAGAATTTGTAGAACTTACATGAAATAAGTTATACATATAGAACTAAGCTGCATTTTAAAATAATTTTAACACAATATCAAGATGGAGGTTAGAAGGCCTCTCATATAAGAAAAATAACAAGGATAGGAGAAGCTAAGAATTTGACAAATTATTACACAGTTCAGAAGAGGCAGAACTTGGACTTAACCCCAAGTTTCCTGACAATATAAGGTTAGAATTGCTGCTAATAATAATACCAAGGCAAACATTAATCTATTTTGTCTTTCATATACAACTTATTATATATAAATTTGGAGAGAAATAAAAATCAATCAGTATTATGTGCTATACTTGCATTTTTCTTGCCTTCCTTTCGATTATTTCTTATGAGTATACTTTGTTCCTCCATAATTGGTTTTAGCTAATTCTTTCAGTTTTAGAAGTTACTCTGAGTTTTAAATATTGAAAATTTGACTTATTACAATCTACTTTCAGAGAATGTTATACCATCTTTCTTCTAGATAAAGAACTTTCAGTTCAGTTCAGTTCAGTTCAGTCGCTCAGTTGTGTCCGACTCTTTGCGACCCCATGATAACAATAGATTTCATTTTCTCCCTCAAGTCTTTTGTACTATTACCCTCATCCATTTTATTTGTATGTATTTCATAAATCTTATGTTCTATTTAGTCAATTTAATATTATTTAAACAATTTAAAGTGAAATTTTAAAATATATACCTCAATTTTTATGATTTATTGTGCTATTCATTTCTTTCTGTAAAAACACATATTCATTTGGTGTCATATTTCTTCTGTCAAAATAACTTCCTCAACATTTCTTGTAGTACAGTGTGTTGGTAATGGCCTCACTCAGCTTTTTTTTTTTTTTTTTTTTTTTTTTAAAGCATTTTGCCTGAAGTTTTTGGAAGACACTTTTTTCTGTGTTCAAGATTCCACTAGTAAAAAAGTCATCCACTAGGTATTCATCTTGACTTCTGCCTACATAGTTTCTTATAAGAAAACTGTTGTGATTCTCAATGGATTTTCTAATTTTCAAGGATTCTACAATCCATTTATATAGATTTGTGGACTTTCACTTTGGAAATTCTTGGCTATTTTCAACTCAAGTGATTCTTCTGATTGATTTTTTCTTTTCTCCTTTCTACACTCCAGTAACACATATGTAGACTTTTAGATATATTCCTCCAGCCCTTGAATGCTCTGTTCTGTTTGTTTGCATTATATGTTACATTACATTTTGGGTACTACACATATTTATCTCTTCAAGTTCAGTGATTATTTCCTATGCTGTATTTACCTTCTTCGTGAACTCATTAAGAGATTTTTCATATGGTGTTTTTATTTGTCTTCTTTTTATGGGTTCCATTTATTTGCAAAATTTTTATCTGCTCAAGCTTGCTGTTTATTTTTTTCACTGAAACATTTAATATATTGAATATAGTTATTTTAAAAGTCATAATTCTTATAGTTCTAGCATTTTGTATATCTCTGGGTCTCAGATGACTTTATTTTTTATCATGAATCTGATTTTTGCCATCTTGCTTTTTTATAAATCCGAAATTTTTACTTGAATTTTAAACACTGTGCAAAGGAAAAAACAAACAAACAAAACCCAAAGACTTAGGTGTATTGTATTTCTGCTTGGAAATGGTCATATCTTATCTTCCATAAAACTGTTAGCATAAGGATTGAGTCAATCTACTCAGTGACTAAACTGTTTTAGAGTTTTGCTTTTAATATAGTTATTTTCAGAGTACAAGAGGGTTCCTGTCCCTGGGCTGCAGTTACCTTGTGGTTAGTATGAAGCCTGGTAGGGGATTTCTCAGTGTTCTTTCACTCTCATATTCTGGCAGGTTTTGCACATTCGTAACAAAAGAGGAGATGGTCTATTCCCTTTTACCCTTCTCTATGATAGACTGATCGTCTTCTCTTGACAGATACTCAGTAAATCACTCCGAAGCAGGAAAGGAGTTGCTTCTCTCTCTTTTTCTTTTTTGTTGAAGTATAGTATACTTTATTAGTTTCAGATGTAAACCAGAGTGACTTCATATTTTTGCACATTATAGTCCATAAAAAGTTATTAGGAAAATAGTGGTAATGTTCTCTGTGTTGTGCATTAAGGAGATGTTTCTTTATTGTTCTGTTTCAGTTCAGCTGCTAAGTCGTGTCTGACTATTTGAGACCCCAAGGAATGCAGTAGGCCAGGCCTCCCTGTCCATCACCAGCTCCCAAGTTTACTCAAACTCATGTCCAATGAGTCAGTGATGACATCCAAACGTCTCATCTCTGTCATCCCCTTCTCCTCCTGCCTTCAATCTTTCCCAGTATGAGGGTTATTTCAAATAAGTCAGTTCTTTGCATCAGGTGGTGAAAGTATTGGAGTTTCAGCTTCAGCATCAGTCCTTCCAATGAACATCCAGGACCGATTTCCTTTAAGATGGACTGGTTGGATCTCCTTGCCGTCCAAGGGACTCTCAAGAGTCTTCTAAACACTGCAGTTCAAAAGCTTCAATTCTTTGGCACTCAGCTTTCTTTATAGTCCAACTCTCACATCCATACATGACTACTGGAAAAACCATAGCTTTGACTAGACGGAACTTTGTCAGCAAACTAATATTTCTGCTTTTTAATAAGCTGTCTAGGTTAGTCATAGCTTTTCTACCAAGGAGCAAGTGTTTTTTAATTTCATGGCCGCAGTGATTTTTGAGACCCCCCCCCCCCACCAAATAAGGTCAGCCACTGTTTCCACTCTTTCCCCATTTATTTGCCATGAAGTGATGGGTCCAGACGCCATGATCTTAGTTTTCTGAAAAATCAACTTTTTCACTCTCCTCTTTCACTTTCATCAAGAGGCTACTTAGTTCTTCTTCAATTTCTGCCATAAGGGTGGTGTCATCTGCATATTTGAAGTTATTGATATTTCTCTCAGCAGTTCTGATTCCAGCTTGTGCTTCATTCAGTCCAGCATTTCTCATGATGTACTCTGCATATAAGTTAGAAAAAGCAGAGTGACAATATACATCCTTGAAAAACTTCTTACCTGATTTGGAACCAGGCTCTTGTTCATGTCCAGGTCTAACTGTTGTTTCCTGACCTGCATACAGATATCTCAGGAGGCAGGTCAGGTGACCACCTGGTATTCTCATCTCTTTCAGAATTTTCCAGGTTTTTATGATCCACACTGCCATAGGTTTTGGCATATTCAATAAAGCAGAAGTAGATGTTTTTCTGAAACTCTCTTGCTTTCTCAATGATCCAACAGATGTTGGCAATTTGATCTCTGGTTCCTCTGCCTTTTCTAAAACCAGCTTGAACATCTAGAAGTTCATGGTTCATGTATTGCTGAAGCCTGGCTTGGAGAATTTTGAGCATTACTTTGCTAGCATGTGAGATGAGTGTAATTGTGCAGCAGTTTGAGCATTCTTTGGCATTGTTTTTTTTTGGGGATTGGAATGAAAACTGACAATTTCCAGCCCTGTGGCCACTACTGAGTTTTCCAAATTTGCTGGCATGTTAAGTACAGCACTTTCACAGCATCATCTTTTAGGATTAGAAATAGCTCAACTGGAATTCCATCACTCCACTACCTTTGTTCATAGTGATGCTTCCTAAGGCCCACTTGAGTTCACATTTCAGGATGTCTGGCTCTAGGTGAGTGATCACATCATTGTGATTATCTAGGTCATGAAGACCTTTTTTGTACAGTTCTTTTGTGCATTCTTGTCACCTCTTCCTAATATCTTCTGCTTCTGTTAGTTCCATACCATTTTTGTCCTTTATTGAGCCCATCTTTGCATGAAATATTCCCGTGGTATTTCTAATTTTCTTGAAGAGATCTCTAGTCTTTCCCATTCTATTGTTTTCCTCTATTTCTTTGCACTTACAGTTCTTTTGTGTATTCTTGTCACCTCTTCCTAATATCTTCTGCTTCTGTTAGGTCCCTACCATTTTTGTCCTTTATTGAGCCCATCTTTGCATGAAATATTCCCTTGGTATTTCTAATTTTCTTGAAGAGATCTCTAGTCTTTCCCATTCTATTGTTTTCTTCTATTTCTTTGCACTGATCATTGGGGTAGGCTTCTTTATCTCTCCTTGCTATTCTTTGGAACTCTACATTCAAATGGGTATATCTTTCCTGTTCTCCTTTGCCTTTCAATTCTCTTCTTTTCAAAGCTATTTGTAAGGCCTCCTCAGACAGCCTTTTTGCCTTTTTTGCATTTCTTTTTCTTGGGGATGGTCTTGATAGCTATCTCCTGTATAATGTCATGAACCTCTATCCATAGTTCATCAGGTACTCTCTCTATCAGATATAGTCCCTTAAATCTATTTCTTAATTCCACTATATAATTATAAGGGATTTGATTTAGGTCCTACCTGAATGGTGTAGTGGTTTTCCCTACTTTCTTCAATTTAAGTCTGAATTTTGCCATAAAGACTTTATAAACTGAGCCATAGTCAGCTCCTGGTCTTATTTTTGCTGACTGCATAGAGCTTCCCCATCTTTGGCTGTAAAGAATATAATCAATCTGATTTCAGTGTTGGCCATCTGGTGAAGTCCAGGTGTAGAGTCTTCTGTATTTTTTGCTATGACCAGTGCATTAACTTGGCAAAACTCTATTACTGTTTGCCCTGCTTCACTCTGTACTCCAAAGCCACATTTGCCTGTCACTCCAGGTATTTCTTGACTTCCTACTTTTGCATTCCAGTCCCCTATGATGGAAAGGACATCTTTTGGGGTATTAGTTCTAGAAGGTCTTGTAAGTCTTCATAAAATCTTTCAACTTCAGCTTCTTCAGCATTCTTGGTCAGGCCATAGACTTGGATTGCTGTAATATTGAATGGTTTGCCTTGGAAATGAACAGAGATCATCCTGTTGTTTTTGAGATTGCATCCAAATACTGCATTTCAAACTCTTTTTTTTTACTCTGAGGGCTACTCCTTCTGTTCTAAGGGATTCTTTTTTTTTTTTTTAAGCTTCCATTTTACTTTATTTTACTTTACAGTACTCTATTGGTTTTGGCATACATTGACATGAATCTGCCACGGGTGTACAAGAACTCCCAAACGTGAACCCCCCTCCCACCTCCTACCCCACATCATCCCTCCGGATCATCCCCATACACCAGCCCTAAGCATCCTGCATTGAACATAGACTGGTGATTCGTTTCTTACATGATAGTATACATATTTCAATGCTAGATGTTCTAAGGGATTCTTGCCCATATAATATTATTAAATATTAGTCGCTCAGTCGTGTCTGACTTTTTGCGACCCCATGGACTGTAGCCCGCCAGGCTCCTCTGTCCATGGGATTCTCTAGGCAAAAATACTGGAGTGGGTTGCCATTTCCTCCTCCAGGGGACCTTCCCAACTGTACATAAAGGAGACTTCATTGATTTGCATTAGAGGATACCCCAGGTTAACAGTCATAGAAAACTCTCTTGAGCCTTTAAATTCTATACCAATTCTACACCTCTGGTTGGCCAACTGTTTGTTTCTTTACTTAGGTTTTAAAGTGAATGACCTGGGGGTATTTGTTTCCATCAACCTGATTGTGAATCTAAAGTTGCAGTTGAAATGTCTATTTTTCTTGCCATCTTCAGAAGAAGATTGCTACAGATCTACTCTATGATTCTCATTCTTTTCAGCTTACAATACAAATAGCTTATTATTTTTGCAATGTATATCTTATAATAAAGCAGTGCTGAAAAATTAAATAGAAGAATGTTCAGTTCAGTTCAGTTCAGTCGCTCAGTCGTGTCCAACTGTTTGCGACGCCATGAATCGCAGCACGCCAGGCCTCCCTGTCCATCACCATCTCCCGGAGTTCACTCAGACTCACGTCCTTCGAGTCAGTGATGCCATCCAGCCATCTCATCCTCTGTCATCCCCTTCTCCTCCTGCCCCCAATCCTTCCAAGCATCAGTGTCTTTTCCAATGAGTCAATTCTTCACATGAGGTGGCCAAAGTATGGAGTTTCAGCTTTAGCATCATTTCTTCCAAAGAAATTCCAGGGTTGATCTCCTTCAGAATGGACTGGTTGGATCTCCTTGCAGTTCAAGGGACTCTCAAGAGTATTCTCCAACACCACAGTTCAAAAGCATTGATTCTTCGGCGCTCAGCCTTCTTCACAGTCCAACTCTCACATCCATACATGACCATAGGAAAAACCATAGCCTTGACTAGACGGACCTTAGTCAGCAAAGTAATGTCTCTGCTTTTGAATATGCTATCCAGGTTGGTCATAACCTTTGCAACCTATGTCTTATAATAAAGCAGTGCTGAAAAATTAAATAGAAGAATGTTCAGTTGCCATATAGGATATGAAAATGACTTGCTGGTGGTGATTGTGGCCAAAAAATTTTATTCAGTTCTCTTAGTAGCTGTGATCAAGAAATCAATAAAAATGTTGTTTCTCTGTCTATAAAGTGTATCCTCCATTGCAAAAAACTTGGCCTTACTATCAACTTTCAAATAAAGTTTGACATTTTTTTCCTTCTGAAAAGAGAGCTTCATATCTATGAATAATAAGATTTGTCTTAAGTTTCAGACCTATGTTCTGTCTAGCTTGGCATCAAAGTCCTTCAGGAATATTCCCTGGAAGTACAGTCCTAAGTATAAAATGTGGGATCAGGAGTAGGCTTCATAGTTGTTTTGTTTTTTCAATTTGTTTTTAATTGGAGGAAAATTGCTTTACAATGTTGTGTTGGTTTCTGCTGTATAGCAGTGCAAATCTACCATAATTATACATACGTCCCCTCCCTTGTAAGGCTCCCTCCCCTCTCCCTTATCCCACTCCCTAGGTCATCACAGAGCTCCAGGCTGGGCTCCCTGTGTTATGGTAAAGAATCTGCTTACCAATGCAGGAGACAAGGGTTTGATCCCTTGGTCCAGAAGATCTCCTAGGAAAGACAGTGCACCTTTCTAAGCTTTAATCCTAGTTCTGCCAGCTGCTAGAAATGTGACCTTCGGAGAGTTACTAACCTCTCTGTGCTTCCATTTCTTCTTCTGTAAGTGGAGATAATGATACTGTCTACTACCAATATTTATTGTGAGGATGGATGGACCTAACCCTGGTGAAATGTAGCTCTTGACATTTATTAAGCATTCATATCCCTTGGTCCAGAAGATCTCCTAGGAAAGACAGTGCACCTTTCTAAGCTTTAATCCTAGTTCTGCCAGCTGCTAGAAATGTGACCTTCGGAGAGTTACTAACCTCTCTGTGCTTCCATTTCTTCTTCTGTAAGTGGAGATAATGATACTGTCTACTACCAATATTTATTGTGAGGATGGATGGACCTAACCCTGGTGAAATGTAGCTCTTGACATTTATTAAGCATTCACTAAGGAAATGGCAACCCACTCCAGTACTCTTGCCTGGAGAATCCCATGGAGGGAGGAGCCTGGTAGGCTACAGTCCATGGGGTCGCAAAGGGTCGGACACGACTGAGCGACTTCACTCACTTCACTCAATATCAAGTGTAAATATCATACACAACAGTCCAGTTTGGTTCTGAGTATCCTTTCTTCGGCGACAAACCTCAATGCTCTCCTCTATGGATGCATACAAATCTTTTTGAAATACTGTCCATTTCCCTCTGTAAAATCAGCAAAAAGAATGAATGTCTCAGTTTTACTATGCTCAACTTCTTATTTATAGGGCCTTCCAAATCATATCTTTATTCTTTCAGGCTTTGTTGCTCTGGCTGGCATATTTGAGCTTGAAAGACTATATGATAGGCTATGGAAAGAATCCCATAGCCCCCTTTTAAATCAAGGTCCCTTCATATTTGTTTTTACAATACAATGTAATTAAATGGGGTAATTTTGCTAAGTCTAGGAGAGAGATTTTTTAACAAATAAGATACTGAAGCTTGCGATTGCAGCTAATAGATTATCCCCTGTAAGATCTCCATTGTGTAATTTTTGCTGTTTTATAAGAAACAATTTCCATATTAGAAAATTCCCTTTAAAAGAGACTTTCAAAGAGGGAAAATAGTAATTTAGGCTTTAAGCATCTCAGAGAAGTGCTTCTTGAAATTCAAGGAGAGAATCAGTAACATTTTCTCAGACTGTACGTGGTTCTGGTTACCATGGACATACCAATTCAAGGTTATCTAAAGGCACACAGCATGAAAAATCTACACAATGTAGTGAAGTATATAAATGATTCCAGAGTATTGTGTAAACCTTTAGTGGATGCTTACTATAATGTTTGACTGTTTATTATCTTCATCAGAATAATTGTATGCACATATATATGTATTGAATATATATATGTACATATGAAAATAGCTTCTATATTTTTGTTAAGATTGTTGTCTCAGTGAAAAATCAGGAAAACTCCTGAATTCTGTAAAAATATTCAGTTCATTTAAAGATTGATGAGAACTAGGTTAAGGGCTAGTACTATCATAATCATGGCATTAAATTCTATGTGAATTAATCTACTGTTATTCATTTTATTAACATAAATACATATTGAGTACCTAGCGGGTGGTAAGCACCTTTTAAATATTAAATCTTTAAATATTAATAAGACATGTTACATGTTTTTCAGAAGCTGATTGAGTGGAAGAAAAGAATGTATGAATTATAACTGATGTGATGGGATAGGGTAAATGTTATTAAGAGAGATCTATACAAAGAACCAGGAAGCAGGAAGGATGACTTTATTGGCTGAGGGTGGGGAGAGAGAAATGATAGGACGTGCAGACTTTCCAGAGGCAGTACCGTTTGATCTGGACATTGGTGGCTTTATAAGAAAAGAGGGATA
Source organism: Oreotragus oreotragus (assembly GCA_006410675.1). Lineage (NCBI taxonomy): Eukaryota > Metazoa > Chordata > Mammalia > Artiodactyla > Bovidae > Oreotragus > Oreotragus oreotragus. The sequence goes on from SJYX01024890.1 coordinate 153,959, forward strand.
AAGAGTTCTCAAGGACAGAAGTCAATCAAAACAAGTTCATGACATACCAACACTGAGATACAGTATGTTGATGTCACCAGAGTAGGTCACATCAAAGAAGCAGCAGAAAAATTAGTTGGTTAGAGAAAGAAATGGCAACCCACTCCAGTGTTCTTGCCTGGAGAATCCCAGGGACGGCGGAGCCTGGTGGGCTGCCGTCTATGGAGTCGCACAGAGTTGGACACGATTGAAGCGACAGCGGCGGCAGCAGCAGCAGACTCTAAGGAGTTTTCGTGCCACACTAAGAGTATGTTTTTTGTCTTGTAGACAATTAGAAGCTAGTGGATATTTAAGGAGAGGAAATATTTAGACATACATGTTTTAGAAAAGTAAGCAGAATATGGATAGATTTAAAAATATAAGAAACTGGAAGCAGGCAAACTAGTCAGGACTGACATGTTCAGGTGAGTGATGGTTAAAGCTAGAGTTAGGCACTGTTAGTGTTAGTGGACAGGAAGAGAAATTACAGAGCTTTCTTTGTGACCAACTGAATATGAGTGGCAAGAAGAAAGACAGTCGACAATGGTTTCCAAAACTATAGAGATATGATGTTTATTATTAGTGCATTCTGTCCCAGAAAGTTTTATGAATAATTGGAAAAAAATTAGTGACAAAATTTTATTGGGTTTGGAAATAATTCAAGCAAAACAGAAGTTATCTAACTTCCAATTTTCACCAAGAGTGAAAAAGAAAAAAGAGAAGGCGAGGGTGGGATGATTTGAGAGAATAGCATTGAAACATGTATGTTATCATATGTGAAATAGATCGCCAGTCCAGGTTTTTTAATGCAGGAATTTCTCCAAGTTCAAGTAAAGTTTCAGGTATTTTGTCATAGCACCGACTGAGTGATAGGTGTTGGAGGTAGCTGAGTCGGTAAAATTCTGGAAAGCAGCCTTTTTTCAGCATGACACTATCGCTTAAGTCTAGGTGGACAGGATTGGGACATCTTCCAGCTAAGGTAGAGACATCTGATCTCTGCAGATTCTTTTGGTACTCACTGAGATTCAGCTGGGTGATAGTCTCTGACACATGTGCAACAGCCACCTGTACATGCTTTTCAGTGAAATCATAGCACCAAGAGAGGTTCAGTTCATCCATTCTGGTACAGCTGCTCAGCAAAGTCTTCAGGGCAGATTCAGAGAATCCAGAACACCCAGAAAGGTTTAGTCGCAGTAAATTTGTGTTCTGAGCAAGATTATCAACAACGGGATCTGAAAGTTGGAGGCCTTCGGGGCTGAGATTCTGCAACTTGGAGAAGTGAGACAGAAGGCCTTGTAGGGTAGATACATTGATCACAGAGTTTGACAGGTCCAGGTGCTGTAGACGAAAAGGGCTGAAATGTTCAACTAACGGTTGGTCCATAAATAATCATGGACAGCGGAAGGCAACCACCCCTTGGGACAAAAGCCGACCAACCACATCTGGGTAGAGATTTCTGCCCACGAGGTCTACAGTCTGCCAGACAGACTCATCAAACGCTAGATGATATCATCTCTTTCAAACACTGGAGACTTTCAAGAGTTCAGGGAGGCACAGACAGGAAAAGATTCCTAAGAGCAGCTCATCTGGAAGGAAGTCCCAAGAAACACCTGGAAAGTTCTCTCAGTTTAGCTTAGGTCTGTGGACAATCACAAAGTCCTTGTCATTCCCCTTGCTTTTCAGCCACTTTCGAGGGGGGCTCTGTGGGTGGCTCAGGTTTGAAAGCAGTTCCTGGGGGATGTTCTCACTGTCCACCTCCTCCTTCTCCAGGGCGGAGAACCCCATGCCTGAAATCAGTTCATAATGGTCATCTGAGTTAAATTCACTAATTCCAGTCCATTTTAGCTTGCTGATTCCTAAAATGTCAACATTCACTCTTGCCATTTCCTGTTTGACCACTTCCAATTTGCCTTGATTCGTGAACCTAACATTTCCAGTTCCTATGCAGTTTTGCTCTTTACAGCATCAGACTTTACCTCCATCACCAGTCACATCTACAACTGGGTGTAGTTTTTGCTTTGGCTCTGTCTCTTCATCCTTTCTGGTGTTATTTCTCCACTGACCTCCAGCAGCATATTGGGTACCTCCCGACCTGGGGAGTTCATCTTTCAGTGTCCTATCTTTTTACCTTTTCATACTGTTTATGGGGTTCTCAAGGCAAGAATATTGAAGTGGTTTGCCATTCCCTTCCCCAGTGGACCATGTTTTGTCAGAACTCTCCACTATGACCCATCCATCTTGGGTGGCCCTGCATGGCATAGTTTCATTGAGTTAGTCAAAACTGTGGTCCATGTGGTCAGATAGGTTAGTTTCTGGTGATTGTAGTTTGCAGTCTGTTTGTCCTCTGATAGAGAAAGATAAGAGGCTTATGGAAGCTTCCTGATGGGAGAGACTGACTGAGGGGGAAACTGGGTCTTGTTCTGATGGTTGGGCCCATGCTCAGTAAATGTTTAATCCAATTTTCTGTTGATGTGTGGGGCTGTGTTCCCTTCTTTTTATTTACCTGGTGCCAGTCTATGATGGAGGTAATGAAGACCATGGCAACCTCCTCCAAAGGTCCCATGCAGGCACTGCTACACTCATTGCCCCCAACCCTGCAGCAGGCCACAGGGAACCCACGCCTCCACTGGAGGCTCCTAGACACTCATGGGAAAGTCATAGGTAGAGACCAACTTTGAGATAATAGATTACATCCTTGTTCATTCTCTATAGAATTTAGCTTTCTAGTCTACCATTTTGCAGTAAATGCTTTTCTTTTCTTTTCAAATTCATTGGAGACATTTTGTTTGTTATTAGTTTAATGTCCTTTTTCACACTTCTCAGCATTCACCTAGATTTATGGTCCTTTGATTTTATCTTCTATCACAGGACACAATGTTATCATTTGAGCTCTTTCATCTAGCACCTCTTTCTTTCACGCCCTTCTTCTACTTTCTGTCTTTTAATTGTGAGTTTTTCTTATCTTTGCATCTCTGACCTTTTATTTGCTTAATCATTCTTTCTGTCAGAGATTTAATTCTAAGAATTCAATTTTTTTCCTGTGTTGTGTTTTTAGAATCATTTGCTTTTAGTTACAGAGATATAAAAAACAATAGTATTTTATAAGAGGTCCCTGGAAAATCCCATGGATGGAGGAGCCTGGTGAGCTGCAGTCCATTGGGTCACTAAGAGTCAGACACGACTAAGTGACTTCACTTCACTTTTCACTTTCATGCACTAGAGAAGGAAATGGCAACCCACTCCAGTGTTCTTACCTGGAGAATCCCAGGGACAGGGGAGCCTGGTGAGCTGCTGTCTGTGGGGTCGCATAGAGTCAGACACGTCTGAAGCTACTTAGCAGCAGCAGCAGCAGCAGCACTTATTTATTGGTGCACTTTTTAAAAAGCAACAATCACAATAGTAATTAGGAAGGTGGCTACTAGCTCACACAAAAGGAGATTTGGGGGCAGATGCAAAGTAGGCCCACCATGAAATAAAGTAATAACAAAATTACACATTTAAAGAAGAGTGAGGATTTTCAGGAAAAACTGTTTATTACTTTGCACAAATGACATCAGAACCCATTGCCATTCTGTCAATGAAAGGAGGCAATGGATATTAACAAAACAGGAAAGTATGGTGTTTCTGAACTAATCTGTAGGGAATGAGAGATCATTCCCATATTTCTAAAATATAAGTATTTACATTATTTCTCATCCAGTGTACTTTTATTTTTAAATAATTATTAGACCTAAACCTAGGTCTAATAAATCTTTTGAATCTTTAAATAAGTGAAATTTATTTTTAATTGAGGTAATAAATTATGATATTAAGCAAAGTATGCACATAGTAAATCAGGTAAAGTTCAATTCAAAATAATCTAAAGAGATGTTTCATTAAAAGAACTAATATATATTTCTGAAGTATTTTAAGGAATCCAAGGATATTTGTGGTAAAATGTATGATAATTTAATTGTGAAGAGAAATTCAGATGAAAATTTGGAAACTCATATATATGTGTGTGCGTAGAAAATTCATATAGACATATTGTAAAAACTTCACATTTCTCTTCAATAATTTATATTTAATAAAATATATTTTTTTCTGATAGTACATCATGCATACAAAAGTCAGCGTATATCACCGAATTGTCCTCAATACAAAATGTGCCATTTTAATAACATGATGCAATAAAATAGCTATTTGACTTCAGAAACTTATACATCTGATTTAATAGCACATTCAAGTTAAATAGATACCAAATATTTTCTTCCACCCTTCCAATATAAAGGGGCCAAAACATTTGCATATGAAATACGTGAGCTGTCATGAAAGATATATTTACAGCCAGTTTCAGCAGACAGTATTTATTTAATCATACAGTCATAATTCAAAACAAAACTTAATGACAATTTTATTTAAGAACACTGTCATATTGTTTCTGGAAAAAAATAATTGGGGCACTATTTCTTCCAAAGAGGTTTAGGAAACTCAAAGCTGCCAGTTATGCAAATTCATATGAAACAACAACTCCAGCGTCATTCAAGGACGCCGTGTTGGTAATGATTATTCTTCTACTGTGACCATCTTTGTAATTGTGCATTTAAGAAGAAAAGTTAAATTTTCAACCCATTTAAAATCAGGAAGAAAATAATGAATCTCAGGGGTGGTTGTTTTGATGATTACACTGAAACTGTTATAGATTTTGTTAGAGAAATGCCATTTTCCCCATGATGTACTTTATTTTCTGGTTGCTTCATTTCCCTTTCAGTTGCCTTGTTTAGCAGTAATGATGTGTAATGTTGGTAATGCATTATTACTCTACAACAAGAGGAAATATTGTAGATTTGGGAGTTTGTAAGGAATGTGTTTTTCTTTTCTTAATACTAGTTCAGAACCATCTGAGAGAGATATTCAGGATTTAGATTGATTGAGATCTAAACTTTACTTTTACCGTTAATAAAGCTGAATGAAGAGCATGATTTTACATATGTGTGAAGGGAATTTGTTACTACTTATTCCTGGTTTTGGTTTATTAACTAACCTAATTAGAAGCACAACTAGAAAAATTACAGGATTTCCATGAGTGAATTGTCCCATGCATCTTGTGATCAGGAAGCTCTCAAAGAATAAAATATTGGGCAAGGTTTTCTTACAGACTTATCCTAAACTTACTGTATTAACTGTCTATCATTGCATAGAAATTACTACAGACTTACTGGCTTAAACCAACTCTCACTTATTACCTCACACATATGTCAGAAAACCAGGCATGTCTATTATGGGTACTGGGTGCAGGGAATCACATCCTACAAAGTCACATTGGGCAGGGCTGAGGCTCAGGGTCCTCTCCTAAGCTCATGTGACTATGGACAGAGCTCATTTCTTGAACACATGGCAGCTTTTTTATTGAGGACCAGATGAAGCATCTCTCCGATCTCAACAAGAGCCTGAACAGTCTTTTAAGGATTCACCTGGTAAGGCAGGCCCACCTAGAATATTTTTTCTTCTGATTAATTCAATGTCAAACTGTCTATGGACAGAGCTCATTTCTTGAACACATGGCAGCTTTTTTATTGAGGACCAGATGAAGCATCTCTCCGATCTCAACAAGAGCCTGAACAGTCTTTTAAGGATTCACCTGGTAAGGCAGGCCCACCTAGAATATTTTTTCTTCTGATTAATTCAATGTCAAACTGATTAAAGACTGCTTTTATCTGAAAAATGCATTCACCTTTGTCATTTAGTGTAACATCATTATGGGAGTGAATTCCATCAATCAATTCTTCCTACAAACAAGGGAAAGAGATTATGGAGCATGTTAATACCAAGGTCTGGGAATTTTGGGAGCCATCTTAGAATTCTTCCTACTACAATTGTCAGCCATAAAGTCCACTCTTTCCTTTAAGCAGTTAATATGGAATAAAGAGAGAGTTTCTACTAGAAAGTATCAGCCTAAGGGAAAGATTATCTCCAATAAAGATCTTTGCTGCATTTTATTTTAAACATTTATTGAGTTAAATTTCCCTGGTAAAAACATGTTCCAGTATCGTTCAATGTTTATTCTAAATTTCCCCAATCAGCACTTCAAGAATTCAAGAGAGATACAACTCATGACATTATATTTTAAAACTATGATTTTTCTATACAGTAGCTTCAATGTAGTTTGAGCTTATGTTACATACACACAGAAAACTTTGGAAGAAACTATGTTAAACACTGCACTTCACTTAAAATTTTACATATTATCTGGTATTATTCTTTTTTTTCTACCTCTTCCTGTGTTTCATTACAGATATTAAACACAGACGCTTTAAAATTCTCATCTTACTTCTGTTGACTGAATTTTCTCTTATATTTTGGTCATTTAGTCCTATCTTTTGGCAGCTCTAGTAATTTCAGTAAATATTTGATGTTGTTTGAAGAGTATATGCTCTAAATTGTGCCTTCTTCTATCAAAGCTTTATTCCAAATCTGTATTCCTAGCTGAGGAACTGATGAACTGACTCTAATTATGAACTTGCTGATTTTGAGATGAGCTACAATTGCAGTAATAATATGTCTTATGTGTTTTACACTCACCACCCACTTATCATATCCCTCCAGTGATTCCAAATCACTGAGTTGGCCTCCCCCTGGGGTCTGAACCTTATAATCTTTGTCCATTCAGCATATTGAGACAAAAGAAACTTCTATTATGTTTTTCAGAAAGTTTTGACTCACTTTCTTCATTTCTTACTTACATTGTTTATAATTTGAAAATATCTTAATTGAAAAACTCATCGGCATTTATGCTCAGTTCTTTAACCTTTCTTTCTACCAGAATCTTGTACATTCTCATCTCCAAATTCCATGTCTTCAGTTACACAAAAATTCAAAACACTTGCTGATCTTCTCTGATGCTCAGCTGTCATCTTTTTCTCAAACCTTGTGTTTACACCAGCCTGTTTCCAAATACCTAGAAACAGAAATCTCCTAAAAGAAGAAATGGCTGACATCTGCTCATCTCTCTACACTCACACTCTATAAAATGTAGCCTTTCATAATTGTCTCAACAACACTATGCTGCCTTTAAATAAAATAAAAATTATTAAGCCATCAAATTAGTAAATAAATACAGTTGCAATTTTTCTAGATTTCTAGACCATTCCCATGGAGGAATTATTTGGCTAAACACTACTTTTCTTAGCCAGAAACAGAAGTTTTCTGCTGACCTAGTTTTGAAAGGACTTGAATCCTCACCTCAAATTAATAAACAATGTAAGGAGAATACTGAATGTAAAGGTGTAAATTCAAGCACGGATGTAAAATAGAGTGAATTGGATATGTGTATTTCTAGTGCCTAAATTACCTTCCTTATGTTATCAGAGTCAAAGATTATGTAATAAATCATTTGTGTAACTAAATGTCTAAGTCCTATTTTAAAAGTCACATCTAGTTGTCTGATTAGTATGCTACCAAGAATTTTTAAGGAGTATTGTCCAGTGGTAGGTGAAAAATTTTGAATTTAGAAAGGCCATACAAAATTGTCAGATCATTTCCAGCATAACTAAGCATTTTTTGAAGTCCTAAAAGTTACTTTTTACTAGGTATACATTCTACTGGATAAGGAAAACCTATGACTGTTAAGATCATCATGTTTTCTATACCATTTGAGTATCATAAGTATAATTTAAATATACATTTTGGGGAAAGCTCAACCATGAAGCTTTACTTTTTAGAAAAATAACCTAAAGAGGAGAGTTTCATTTAGAAAGAACTTTATTCAGAGGTCACTAAGAGTTAGATGCAATTGCTTTCATTAGAACAATAATTAGCATCAGGACTACCTTGGAGGTCCAGTAGTTAAGACTTCAGTCTTCCACTGCAAGGGGCCTGGCTTCCATCCATGGTGGAGGAACAATCCTACATGCCTCACAGATTGCTCCTCCCAAAAAGAACAGGCTAATTAGCAACTGTTGACTGTAACATGTATGCTTCTCAGACCTCTTTTGACCTTGATATTTTATGTTAGGTAAGAGTAACCAGATTTTAAACAGAATATCTATTTTTGTCCATATATGCAAAAATATTCACCTTACTTAAATATAACGTGATAAATATTGCATTTCATCTATCTCACATATAAAATTTCATATGTATATATGTATTAGTCACATTATTTACACATATTACTTTCTTATATGCTAACTTCTGATTTGATTTTCTTGAGGCATACAAAATTAGGTCTCTGCCTGAGGGTAAAAGTCTCCACTTCCACTGTATTATTCACCTTACTTAAATATAAGGTGATAAATATTGCATTTCATCTATCTCACATATAAAATTTCATATGTATATATGTATTAGTCACATTATTTACACATATTACTTTCTTATATGCTAACTTCTGATTTGATTTTCTTGAGGCATACAAAATTAGGTCTCTGCCTGAGGGTAAAAGTCTCCACTTCCACTGTAGGATCAAGAACATTATGATATAGATTATATAAATTATAACAGCTTCCTTGCGGCTGCGGAGCTGTGTCTGGTCGGTCCCTCTCCTCCTCTGCCTAACACGCTTTCCCTCCTTCCCTCAGAGGATGTCCTCCTTCCAGCTCAACCTCAACCTGCTCAAGGAGCCTCTTGGCTTCATCAAAGTCCTCGAGTGGATTGCTTCTATCTTTGTTTTTGCTACCTGTGGAGGTTTTAAGGGCAAAACAGAGATTCAAGTGTCTTGTGCTAAAGATCCTGAGAATAAAACGATTACAGCTGCTTTTGGTTATCCATTCAGGTTGAATGAAGCATAATTTCAGGAACCTCAAGGTGTAGCTGTCTGTGGTGTAGATTGGAAAAATTATGTCCTTATTGGAGATTACTCCTCTTCTGCACAGTTCTGTGTTACTTTTGCGGTCTTTGTCTTCTTGTACTTCATTGTTGCTCTTCTGTTGTATGTTGGTTACACAAACCTGTGGTTCGGGATGGGGGACACATATATACTCAAGGCTGATTCATATCAGTGTATGGCAAAAACCACTACAATATTGTAAAGTAATCAGCCTCCAATTAAATTTGATTAATTAATTTTAAAAAAGAATGGCAACACAAAAGTTCATCCTTGTTTAAATAGTTGCAACTTTCAGAGTAACATAGAGTCTGAGTACAGAATGGTGATGATATTGTTGATGTTGAAGATAGTCACTTAGATACTCCTGTACAGGCATGCATGCATGCGTGCATGCTCAGTCACTCAGTTATGTCTGACTCTTTGTGACCCCGTGAACTGTAGCCCACCTGGCTCTTCTGTCAATGGAATTTTCCAGGCAAGAATACTGGAGTGGGTTGCCATTTCCTCCTACAGGGCATCTTCCTGACCCAGGGATCGAACCCACATCTCCTATGTCTCTTGAATTGGTAGGCAGATTCTTTACCACTGCGCCATCTGGGAAGTCAGATATGCCTGTAGGGGGCTCAAATAAAAGGTGAAGTGTACCATCAACCAAGGCTCCCTAGGTGGTGCAGTGGTAAAGAATCCACCTGCCAATCAGAAGATGCAGGAGATGTGGGTTTGATCCTTGGGTCAGGAATATCACCTGGAATAGGATATGGCAACCCACTCCAATATTCTTGCCTGGCAGATCCTGTGGACAGAGGAGCCTGACGGACTACAGCCCATGGGGTCACAAAGAGTTGGACATGACTGAGTGACTGAATACACACACACTACGAGGAATCAGAGTTTTAAAAGAAGTCCATAAGATAAAATGAGGAAATGTGGTTGGTAGTATACTGTAAGTGAAAAACTATAAACTAGAAAGAATGGAGGTGGAAAAGCCCCATGATTCCACTACATAATGTAGTAGACAATTCATACTAAAGAGAAGGTTTATGAATGTCATAAATGAGAAACTTTAGCTGAAAATAAAAACTTGTTTCACTCTTTTAAAAAATTCATGCTCAGGAGATATCTTCCAAATGTGACATCACTCCCTAAACTATTGTCAATGCCCTGATTCTATTTTCCTAAGCATAAACTGGAATCAAGATTGCCAGGAGAAATAGCAATAACCTCAGATATGCAGATGACACCACCCTTATGGCAGAAAGTGAAGAGGAACTAAAAAGCCTCCTGATGAAAGTGAAAGAGGAGAGTGAAAAAGTTGGCTTAAAGCTCAACATTCAGAAAATGAAGATCATGGCAACTGGTCCCATCACTTCATGGCAAATAGATGGGGAAACGGTGGAAACAGTGTCAGACTTTATTTTGGGGGACTCCCAAATCACTGCAGATGGTGATTGCTGCCATGAAATTAAAAGACGCTTACTCCTTGAAGGAAAGTTATGACCAACCTAAATAGCATATTCAAAAGCAGAGACATTATTTTGCCAACCAAAGTCTGACTAGTCAAGTCTATGGTTTTTCCAGTAGTCATGTATGGATGTAAGAGTTGGACTGTGAAGAAAGCTGAGCACCGAAGAATTGGTGCTTTTGAACTGTGGTGTTGGAGAAGACTCTTGAGAGTCCCTTGGACTGCAAGGAGATCCAACCAGTCCATCCTAAAGGAGACCAGTCCTGGGTGTTCATTGGAAGGACTGATGCTAAAGCTGAAACTCCAACACTTTGGCCACCTCATGTGAAGAGTTGACTCATTGGAAAAGACCCTGATGCTGGGAGGGACTGAGGGCAGGAGGATAAGGGGACGACAGAGGATGAGATGGCTGGATGGTATCACCAACTCGATGGACGAGAGTTTGAGTGAACTCCGGGAGTTGGTGATGGACAGGGAGGCTTGGCGTGCTGCAGTTCATGGGGTCACAAAGTCGGACACGACTGAGCGACTGAACTGAACTGAACTGACTGAAGGCTTTCATTAGAGCCATTTTTGTATAAGTCCCATCTCATCCCAATTTCTGTGTTGAGCCAATCATTGGTGAAGAATTCTTAACAACCTCAATCTTCTATCTCCAATCAGGTGGAGTTTAGCACTTTGTAACAGAGTGGCAGGGCTTCCTTTGTGGCTCAGATGGTAAAGAATCTGCCTGGAATGAAGAAGACCTGGTTCAATCCCTGGGCTGGGAAGATCCCCTGAAGAAGAGAATGGCTATGCACTCCAATGTTCTTGCCTGGAGCATCCCATGGAGAGAGGAGCCTGGTGGGCTACAGTCTGTAGGATTGCAAAGAGTCAGACATGACTGAGTGACTAACATTCAGTTTTAAACTTCAGCTTCAGCTTCAGCTTCCCTCTTTGGACTTTCCTGGTGCCTCAGACAGTAAAGAATCTGCATTCAATGCAAGAGATACAAGTTCAGTCCTTGGGTTGGGAAGATCCCATGGGAAGGGAATGGCTACCCACTCCAATATTCTTGCCTGGAGAATGCTATGGACAGAGGAACCTGGTGGGCTAGAGTCAGGTTGCAAAGAGTCAGACATGACTGAGGGACGAACACTTTCACTTTCAGCAAAGTAGCATGAGTGTCTCAGAGTAGACCACCTAGACTTCTCTGCTGATTATATCCAGTACTAGGAGCCTCAGTGATGATTACTCTTCTGCTTCCTGAACTGCAACTCCTCCTGCATCTTAAGTCTTAAGTCTCAGATGTGAACTTCTTATCTCACTCCTGTCCCCATATTTTTGTCATTCTCTTTTCTTTACACTGCAGCTCACCTTCTCTAAAGCCTGACACCGTGTCCCTAAACCCAATTTTGGTACCTGAAACTCTAGTTTCCTGTGAATAGACACCAGGCAATGACTAGTAGCTTCTGCCCCAAGATTACCCCAACCTGGATTCTGTCCATCTGCTAGGATCCCTAACCCCTCTACTAGGTTCCAACTACCTACTTCAGTTGTGCTCAACATTTGTGCACTCTCTTCACCATGCTTTGTCTCTCCCGGCACTCTACCATTATTAAGTTTTGCACCCAGTGCCTGTCCATTTGATCAGGAATAAGATCCAGTCCTGGTCCTGCTTCTCTCACTCTCTGTACTTCCTTGGTTTGTGATAATGAGACTTTAGGTTTTATTCCACAGTCAGAAAGAAAAGAGGCAAAGAGTAAGGAGAGAGAGAGAGAAAGAAAAAGAGAGAGAGAGTAGACACGCTGCTTTTAATAAATTAGGAGCATATAATTACCCTTCTCCTACTCTGAAGCCCCAGACCTACAGTGACAGATGCCAGAGGCCCCCCAAATTAACTTTTTGGCTTTATTCAGGACTCAGAAGAAGCTATAGGGACTGAATAGGGAACTTTTTTCAGCCTGGCCACCACAGTTAATGGATATGGCATGAAACCCTGGTCCCTTATCCATGGCATGGTAAGAAGTGTGAGCAGCACTGTGTTTCCATGCAAAAGTACTAGGACGCCATCTTCTGAATACTACCCTGGTTCTGTTTCACATGGACTAATTCTTTCTTCTCCTTTCTATTGAAACATCTTCAAATGTTATCTCAAGTCTAGCAAGGAGAAAGTGAAAGGGGGCGGTTGGCAGTGAAAATAGATGACTCCCACCAATCTCTCAAAGGAATGAGGCCTTCAATATCACTGATGAACATAGATGCAAAAATCCTCAACAAAATTCTAGCAATCAGAATCCAACAACACATTAAAAAGATCATACACCATGACCAAGTAGGCTTTATCCCAGGAATGCAAGGATTCTTCAATATTCGCAAATCAATCAATGTAATTCACCACATTAACAAATTGAAAAATAAATGCCATATGATTATCTCAATAGATGCAGAGAAGGCCTTTGATAAAATTCAACATCCATTTATGATAAAAACTCTCCAGAAAGCAGGAATAGAAGGAACATACCTCAACATAATAAAAGCTATATATGACAAACCCACAGCAAACATTATCCTCAATGGTGAAAAATTGAAAGCATTTCCCCTAAAGTCAGGAACAAGACAAGGATGTCCACTTTCACCGCTACTATTCAACATAGTTCTGGAAGTTTTGGCCACAGCAATCAGAGCAGAAAAAGAAATAAAAGGAATCCAAATTGGAAAAGAAGAA
>SJYX01024890.1:198226-214754 GCA_006410675.1 Oreotragus oreotragus
CTTCTGTCTCGCTCTCCCTCGTTCACTTCCCTCCCAGCCACCCCCTCGCTTCCCGCTCCCTCCTGCCCCTCTTCCTTCCCCATCACAACCCTCTTCTCCCGCTCCTGGGCTCCCCCCAGCTCGTCCAACACATCCCCCGCCTCGGCCGGGCCGTCCGTCCGTCCGTCCGTCCGTCACTTCGTCCTCGGCGCCGGCGAGCCCCGGGCCGCCCATGATGGGCTCCGTGCTCCCGGCGGAGGCCCTGGTGCTCAAGACCGGGCTGAAGGCGCCGGGGCTGGCGCTGGCCGAGGTCATCACCTCCGACATCCTGCACAGCTTCCTGTACGGCCGCTGGCGCAACGTGCTGGGCGAGCAGCTCTTCGAAGACAAGAGCCACCACGCCAGCCCCAAGACCGCCTTCACCGCCGAGGTCCTGGCGCAGTCCTTCTCGGGCGGTGAGTCGCGCCGTCGGGGCCGATCGCATCCCTCCCTCCCCGCCGTCCCCTGGTTGCCGGGCCCACACGCGCGGGCCGTGGCAGGGACCAGAGGGCGGTGGCAGCCGCTCGCGCCCATCCGGGAGTTCCACACGCGGCCCGTGACTCAGTTTCCCGTAAGCCAAGCCCGGGCGCAAGCAGCCAAGCCCGGGCGGGGGAGCGCCTCCACCGCGCGCGGCTCGAAGTCCGAGATTTGGGCACTCCGGCTGTCGGGCCCGCCGCCCCCGCGCTTCCCCAACCGCCCGTCACCCCCCTTGAGCCGGCGGGTTCCCGGCATTTAAAGCCTTACTAGGCGTGTAATAGCAGTTGACTCGAAAAGAAGGGGTTTTAAATTCATTTAGTTAACTTGGGCTTGACCCGCGAGAGTTCCCACTTAAACCAAGAACTTTAAAAGGCAGCGAGGGCTGGGGAGGGGGCGGAGGGAGGGCGGACAGGAGAGAAAGCGGCGGAGAGAGAGCGAGGGAGAGAATGAGAGAGGGAGAAAAGTTTCTTTTCTTTAAGATGTCTCAAGTTCTTACTCCTCATTCATCAACCCGCAAACAATATCTTTCCCCGGCGCTGGCATCTCTGCGCGTCGCCCCCTTTTCCCCCGTTACGATTTCTGTTCCTCTCTTAATTTACCGTGCAGACTAATTCCACTTCCATTCACGCTATGTCAACCGTCTAATCCCCCCTTTTTGTAAGGGGAATTCCTCGGCCCCTTTTAAACAAGTCCCCTCCGCACTGAGCTACAATTTACTGCTACAGCATTCTTCCAGGGCTAATGAATTTAGAATTAGCAATTTCTTTCGAATGGAGCCGAATGAATGCGATCACTTTAACAGCGTGACAAATTGCCGGCCGCGCCGCAATGGACACCGTTTAACCCCCTCTTTCAGCCGGCCCGCTCGCCGGGTATTTTCCCAGGTAGCTTAGAGGGGAACCTTGTAAGACATGAAGGCCGCCCCTGTGCGCCTCTCCGCTCCCACCCCGGCTGCCCGGCCAAGGCAGGAGGACACCCCCCCCCATGACCGGGAGATGTCTCCCGCGAAGCCGTCTTGGGACAGCCCCAGCCCCGACGGCGGCCGCAGCTCCGCCCCGCAGCCCTCTCCGCCCAGAGAGGAGTTTCTCCACCGGCTACCGGCAGCCAGCCGGGCGGTTGCAGAGGCCCGTTTGAAGCGAAGCGCCGGTCTCCGCAGCGCCGTCTGCGCAGGAGTTCAGCGCGGGCCTGCGCCGGGCCGGCTGGCTCCGGGGCGACTACCGCAGTCTGGGGCGTGGAGCGCGGGGAGAGCGCGGCACCCGGCGGGCCAGGTGGGGCCAGGGAGCGCAGGGGAGGTGAGTGGCGGCCTGGCCCGGCCGGGATGCCGAGCGCAGATCCGGCCTGAGATCGTGGATGAGCGTGGGGCCCGAGGGCAGGCGTCTCCTCCTGCCTCGTCTTGGTCCCTGGAGTCCGAGCGAGCCTCGCTGCGCCCCCTGCCCTGCTCCGTCCCCCTCCTCTCTTCGCCGTGGGCCGAGCCTCCTTTCTGGCCCGGCGCTTCCCACGGGGAGAGGAGGAGAAAGGCGGGGAGTGGGGGGGAGGTGTGTGTGTGGAAGGGCCAGGGAGGGGCGGGAGGAGCGCGCTGCGGGGACCGATCCGAGCGGCCGAGCGCCCCCGCCCCTTGAGCTCTGGCGGCGAAGGCTCCTCGCGCCTGGGCCGGGTACAACAAGTCTGTCCTCCGATGTGTGTGTGGAAGGGCCAGGGAGGGGCGGGAGGAGCGCGCTGCGGGGACCGATCCGAGCGGCCGAGCGCCCCCGCCCCTTGAGCTCTGGCGGCGAAGGCTCCTCGCGCCTGGGCCGGGTACAACAAGTCTGTCCTCCGACGTCAGGGGGTCATTAATAACCAATTAGGAGGGTCACTGCGGCTCCTATAAAGGCGCTGAGATTTTTTGCCAAGGGGAAGACCGACCGGACCGGGTGTGTGAGAGGCGAGCGCGCGGCGGAGAGCCCCTCGCCGCCCGTTTCTCTGCAGCCACCCGCCTCCCACCCACNCCAGGGGGTTGCGGGCCGCCCCGGCTCTTGTCCACCCGGAGAAGCGACTTCGCGGCTGGCCTAGGTCCGGGCACTGCCCTCCCTGGCACCCCCGGATCTCGCCGGGAACCCGGGCGCGCCCAGGGTCACCCAGAAAGCGTGAAATACTACCCGCCGCCGTCACTCGCCTTTCTTTTCAGCCGCCTCCACCTCCTTTCCCACTTCCTTTCCCAGCGCGGTCGGCGCGCCGCGGGCGCGAGGTTCCCCGCACCCCGAGCGGGGTCAGAGACCCTGGCCGAGCCCCCGCTCCTCCGACAGTGCCCTGCGCTCCTTGCCGGAAAGCGCAGCGCGCGCGGAGCCACGGGAGAACCGCCCAGAACCCGAGCCGGGCGAAAGAATCTTGGCTGGGCCGTCACCTCCTCGTGGGAGCCGGCCTCAGTTTACTCATTGATTAAAGCAGTTCTTAAACTTGGCCGAAGTGGAGGGGAAGGGCGGTTCTGGATGTTCTGAGAATTCGTCGAGAGACCCAAAACGAAAACAAACACGAGAAAACCCTCCTAGAAATGAATCCCAAAGGCACCTCTTCCTTTCGGAGGCTCCTCGGGTTGCTGAGTCTCCACCCCCGGGTGGCTGGGGAGGGGGTTGGGAGAGCCGGGGCTCCCTGCCTTCCGCTCTGATCCAGTCCCCCTGTCTGGCGGCCACAGAGGTTCAGAAGCTGTCCAGCTTGGTGCTGCCGGCCGAGGTGATAATCGCGCAGAGCTCCATCCCCGGCGAGGGCCTCGGCATCTTCTCCAAGACGTGGATCAAGGCCGGCACCGAGATGGGCCCCTTCACTGGTCGTGTCATCGCTCCGGAGCACGTGGACATCTGCAAGAACAACAACCTCATGTGGGAGGTAGGAAGGGTCTCCAGGTCGCGGGGGTGAGCAGCGTGGACTGCGGGGTGTGGGATGTGGGTTGGGCCCTGGCGGCCTGCCTGACCCACTGCTGGTTCTCCCCTTGCTGGAAGCTGTAGGCGCTTTGGGCTGGGCCATGACTGGTCCCTGAGGTCGATTCCTACACCTTGCCTGATGTCTGGAGGTTCTTCCCCAAATCACATGGCGAAGCCTCTCTCCTCCTGTGAACCTTGGGGAGCACTTCCGGGGGGTGGGCAGGTGCTGCGCCGGGACCCAGAGAAGTCATGTACCTTGCCCAAAATCCCCCAGGAGGCCTGGGAAGCCATTCCTGGGAGCCACCTCCCGGCCACCTGCATTTTTCCCCTCACTCCAGCAGCAGCAAGAGAGCCCCTCAGAGCCAGCCTTGGGCTTGGGGTGATCATGGCTGGAAGGAAGGATGAAGAGAGAGGGTGCTCCCTGGGAATCAGCTTCTCAAACCAGGTGAAACAATGACGGCGTTGAACAGGCACAGAGTCCGCTTTCTGAGCACGGATCAGCTTTCTGAGCACTGGGCCTGCATTCCACCAGATTGTCTCAGCAGCCCAGTGGATTATTATTCCCATTTTAGAGAAGGAAAGTGACCTTCTGTCCAAGGACTTCTGTCTCTCCTCCCTACAACAGTGCCAGATGCCAGCAAAGCACCCCACACACACACACCCCACCTTGGGATAAAGCCACTCCAGAGCACTTATGCCTCCTGGGGCTCTCGCTTGGAGGAGGTCAGCTGATGAACCCACTCCCTAGTGTCATTTCCCCTCCCTTCCCCAAGGCTCCACCACAACCCCCTCCTAGCAGATGCTCAAGGAGTGGGATAATTCCTGCACTTGGTCACAGGAGCGGCAGTGGTGGGGAGGGAGAGGGGGAAGGCCACGAGGATGCCCCAAGGCCTCTCCTAACCTCACCTCCTCCCACACCTCTGGAGGCCTGGGCCAGCAGTTCTTTTCTCCACTGGTTGCTGGGTTAGGAAGTTGGGCTCCAGGAGATCTAGGAGTACTTTTGGTGGCTCCCACAAAGAGAGGCCAGGCCAAGGTCCCCAAGTGGGCCAGGCTTCCCTTTATAGGCCCCTCTGTGTCCCCCTCTAAGGTCCTGGCCAGCGCTCTCCACTGCTTCCCCAGAGAGCTGGCTGGAGGGGATGCTGTTTTGGTCAGTGATCTCCTGGAGACCCCTCTTCATCCGGGGATAGGGAGGCCGTGGCAGCAGGAGCCTGTGGGGCCCTGGAGACTGACTCCCTATGGGCTACTTCCAGCCAGCCGGCCTCAGGCAAGTCGCCATACTGCTCTGAGCCCTCCTTTCCTCCGCTGGAAAACTGAGATAATAGCTGTGTCCACTTCTTAGGAGTGCTGGGAGGCTGGAAAGAGACACTGTGGGGATGTGCCTGGTGTGGGGCCTAGCCCTGGCCCCAGGCAGCACACACCACACAGCCCTGCCTCACCCAATCCCCGATTTACTTGCGCCCAGGTGTTCAATGAGGACGGCACGGTGCGCTACTTCATCGATGCCAGCCAGGAGGACCACCGAAGCTGGATGACCTACATCAAATGCGCCCGTAACGAGCAGGAGCAGAACCTGGAGGTGGTCCAGATCGGCACCAGCATCTTCTACAAAGCCATTGAGGTGAGTGCATGTATCATTGTGTAGGGGGCAGTGGGGGTGCAGCCGGGCTGGGGCGCAGGGCAGTTGTGTCCAGGGACTGCGGTGGAAGCAAAAGGGGAGTGTTAGGGAAGATGCTAGCCTAGCTGGCCCTGCCCAGGCTGCAGGACTGAAGCCCGAGCATCATGGTCTCTGGGAGCATGACCTTCAGGGCAAGCTTCCTACTGCAGATCAGAAAGGATAGAACCTTTGACTGTACGCCATTGTGAACGTCATGGGTGCCTCAATAGCCAGGTCCCGGGATGCCTGCTGAGGGGGTCCTGGGATTGAGAAGCCACAGAAATGCAGAGTCATCAGAAAGCAGTCCAGGGAAAGCATCTGGTGGGGAGAGAGGGTACTGCGTCAGCAGTGTTTCGGCTGCGCATTGCCCGTCGTCCTGCGTGCGTGGGCCACCAGTGATGTGTAGATGGTGTGGATCACAACTCTAACCTCAGCTATCACATCCTCATCACTTGAGGCGTCAGACTTTTCGTAGATGTGGTATGAGCGTGATCGCGTTTAATCCTCATGTGTTTAATCTGCGAGGAAGGCTTCTATGATCATCTACAGATTACTGGGTCTCACTTGGTAGACTGGCAGGCGCAGGAGCTTTTACGGGCATTGGAGTGGGGTGGGGGTAGGGGGATGTTAGCATTGACATCTGAGGAGTGAAGCTTCTCAGACAAGACTGAAAGCAAGAATGCAGGCAGATGATGGGGGTGGGGGTGGGGTGAGGAGCTGGCCAGGCCCAGGGCAGGAGGTTCAAGGGGGATGGAAAGGAGGTGTGAAATGCTTGGGCAGAGACAGACAGGCTCATGGTATTTGGGGAGGGGATAATGGCATGAGTGGTGGTAGTCGAGGCAGCCAGGCTGTTGGGACCCTTAAGACCTTGTCCCTTGGCAGGAAATTTGCTCAGTGTCTGGCTCAGGAAGGGGGCTAGCAGCCCCCATGGCAGGTTGGCAGCAAGTGCTGTGAGGGGGTGGGGGGCGGAGGGGATCGTGCCCCCACAGTCCTCTAGACCCCATGCTTGTGGAAAGAGACACGGTGCCTCTTGGGGTGGGGCTGGGCTTGGCTGAGTTTGGGGGTGTTCTGAATGACTCCCCCTTCCTTTAGTCCATTTTCTTCCTGCAACTCAGAGCCTCACGTCTTTCTAAGGCTCTGACGGGGCACTGGACAGTTGGCACTTAGTAACCAAACCCCAGGGAATCTCCCAGGGGTGGCAACAGAATGGCTTTTGCTTGGGCCCTGGTGTGGCCAGGAAGTATGTTCCAACGAGGGCTGGACCTGAGGAGGAGCAGGAAGGGTAAAGAGAGGTTGGGAATGCCCTGGAGGTCCAGGGGTTAGGGCTCGGCGCTTTCAATGCCAGGCCCAGGTTTGATCCTGTCTCAGTACTGAGATCCTACATGCCCTGCTGTGGAAAAAAAAAAGGAAGGTGAGCAGTTCTTGGACTGAAGTTTGCATGAGACGGGGTAGAGTAAAGACAGGACTGATCTGAACCCAGGCTGAGGGTGGAGGTGCTTCTTCCGGGAGAAAGGCCAACCCCAGGACTGGCCTCATGTGTGGCTGAACCCAGCTTCTGGCAGAGAGCACCCCCCCTCACCTGCTCAGCCTCACACGCATCCTTAACATTTGTGCGCTGCTCCTTGGCTACCCTGAAACAGATGAGATGGGGGACACACACTCATTCCATCCCTCCCACGGAGAGATGCACACACTCATATACACACAAATTCACACAGGGTAAGGATGCCGACATGATTTTAGCGAAGGACTCCCGACAGCATCAGCTATGGAGATAGGAGTCTCATCTCACTGTTCAGGTCACTGGCTAAGCGCTGAGCAGAGTCAGGAAATATTAACAGACATTTGTACAGAAATTCAGAGTCAGTGGGCAAGGTGGCTAAGATGTGTCTCCACGGAGGAATCTAATTATCAGATTTTTTAAAGTCATCTACATTTGATGGGGAATTAAAATGGAAGAAAAGAAGGGAATTTCCTAGTGGCCCAGTTTAGGTCTCAGCCCTTTCATTGCCGAGGGCCTGGGTTCAGTCCCTGGTCGGGGAACTGAGATCCCAAAAGCCACCACTTGGAGCGACCAAAAGACAAAACAGAATAAAATACATTTCAAACATTGAAGAAAGAAGATTAGGAAAATATATCCTCCTGGATATGATCTAGATTAGTGGATATCACCAATTTGGCTATCCATGCCTCTACAGAATTAGCAAGCCGAGTGCTGGAGTGAGGGATAAGAAAACACAAAATATCACCCATTTTACTTTAAACAAGTGATGCTGGACACCTTTTTTTTTTTTTTTGGTGGTGGCAGTTTTCTTAAAGTGATGCGCCAAAATGTCAGATGCCACTTACTGGACCAGCTGTGCGTCTGGGTGTGTGTGACTGACTGCCACGCAGCAGGGCTCAGCCGGAAGAAATTCCTGCTGCCCCCAGGCCACTCCCCTGGATGCCTCTGCAGTATGGGGGCTGTTTGTCCTGTGTTTGTGTGAGGGAGCCAAGAAGGGTCTGTGCCATGACCTGTTTTCTTAATCTTCCCGTCACCCAGAACTGCTATGTTCATTTCATAACAGTAACCCGTTTCTTGCGAAAAAAAAAAAAAAAAGAAAAAGAAAAAATGGAAAGAAGCATCTTCATTAAATAAGCAGAATATACTAATGTGGCTCTGAAATTTTCTATAAATTCAAAAGGAAGGCCCTCCAAATGGAGATGAGGGTGATGGGTTTCTGGGGCCAGCCAGTCCAGGTAGATTTAGTATCTGGCTGGATTTGCCGGCATGTTATACTAGGACCCTCCTCGATTTGCTGTCTTCTACCACGGAAGAATTTACTGTAACCTCAGGTGCCTAAAATGACATTTCTAGAAATTGCCCAGCATGTGGCACATGGGCACTACATGTTAATGCATATGTCTTTTTCTGGGTGATGGGAGCTGGCTCGAAAGTGGACACACAGACCTGTTTCTCCCAGGAAAACAAAAGTGATAAATAAAATCGGCTGCCCTGCAAAGCAAGAAATTTGACCCCCAAATTCATACAAGTGAAGTATTTAGGAATAATTTATGCAAATTTTGGATTTGGGAACTGGGAAGAAACTTCTCAGGCTTCCCTCGCCCGATGTTTTGGCATAGGACTGTGCCCTGAAACGTGGGCTCTTTCCTTGTTTTCGACTTTTCTTCTTGTTCCAGGCTATTGAACTTCTTCCCCCACTAGAGCCCAACAGCTCCATCTCTCCATCTTTCTTTTTCTGTGAGGACAGGCTCTATTTTCCTTTCAACCTTACTCACTGGTGGGTGCAGTTAAGGGACTTTGATTATTAATAATAAGCATCATTAATGATGCTGCCATCCGTGGAGCAGCTCCGTGTGCCAGCACCATGCTAAGGATATTCCCAACTTTCATCCCCTCAGCCTGGGGCTTTCCTTATCCCCATTTTAATGACGATGAAACTGAGGTTCAGGGGGATCTTGGGAGACTGTTGAGCTGTGCTTTGAATTTGTCTGATCCCCGAACAGAGCCCTTGGTCACTGCGCCATGGGACCTCCCTGGCCAATATCTGTTTGCTAGAACTCTATTAATTGGTGTGTCAGGACATCTGTGGTACAATGGAAATTGATATTCATCCAGATGACACCAAGGTCCTCCTGGACAAGGGTTTCTGTACCGCCGGGGGAGGGGGCAGGGGGCATCAGAGCCTCCTGGGAGCATGTTCCATGTTGTGACATGAATTTATATTAGGAAAACAAACCCAAACCCCCACACATTTTCAACTGATAATAAAAATTCAGAAATGGGTCAGGACAAAACTTCTGGGCTGACAGGGAAGGTGAAGAAGCACGCGTGGGAGATCATGTAATTTATCAACTAAAGAGTCAGGCTCTGAAATTCACCCAGAGTCTTGATGATGCGAACTTTATGGTGTGGCATTCGTCTCCTTGGGAACTGCTTTGTTTATTGTGTGTCCCGAGTTAGTCTCCGCTCTCCAGAAAAGTGAGCAAGCAGCTGATTCTCCTTCTCTGAGCCCCGGTGGAGAGCCCCGGCTGGGCCAGGCCAGAGCGTTGACTGGAAAGAAATGGGGCTAGGGTCTTCCCAGGCGGTCCAAGGGTTGAGACATCACACTTCCACTGTGGCGGGAGGGCTGTGGGTTCGATTCCTGGTCGGGAGACTAAGACCCTACATGCCGTGCAGTGGGCACCTCTTCAAAAAAAGGAGAAATAGGGCTCCTGGGGGAACTGGGGGGCCCTGCAGAGGACCGTGGCTGTTCTTTGCTCTCAGGCGATCAGCATCCGGGAGCCTCCGGCCAGTGGTACTAGGCTCCCAGGGAACAGGCTGCCGGCTCTTGGGCTCTCCTGGTCTCCATCTGGGGCCACTGGGAGCAGGCAGAGGCCAGAGTCCAGGCCAGGAGCTGCCGCTAGTTTCCCGGAGCTCTGATGGGTAGAGAGAACCTTCAGTGCCTCCAAGAGGTGAGGCCGCCTTCCCCAGCGCTGTTTTGAGAACTGGACACTTCTTTTTTTTTTTCTTGACCGGGATAACCTCAATTACTCTCATGTCATCAGTTCCGATTCCTTTATTTTTAAACATGTTTAATTTTGTACCGGGGTACCCTGGAGAAGGAAATGGCAACCCACTCCAGTATTCTTGCCTGGAGAATCCCATGAACTGAGGCACCTCGTGGGTTGCAGTCCACGGGGTCACAAAGAGTCGGACATGACTGAGTGACTTTACTTAGTTACTTACTTACAGCCGATTAACAATGTTGTGATAGTTTCAGGTGAACAGCGAAGGGACTCAGCCATACATACACATACATAATGGAGAATGAATCCATTCTCCCCCAAACTGGAAACTTCCTGCTGTCTGGGGATGTGTGTCATTGCCAATTCTAGCAGATTCTTTTTAACAGATTTTCTTTCTTTAAAAACTGTTCTTTTTGTGGGACTTCCCTGATGGTCCAATGGCTAAGACTCCACGCTCCCAATGCAGGATGCCCAGGTTCGATCCCTGGTTAGGGAACTAGATCCCACATGCTGCAACTGAAAAAAATAAAAATAAAAAAGTCCCTCCTGTTGCAGCTAAGACTCGGCACAGCTAAATTAATTAATTTAAATATATATATTCTTTTTGTATAAAAGTAATATGTGCTCATTAATTCTTAAAACATTGGATGCAGCATGTAGAAGATGTAAGTCAATTTTAATCAACATTTAAAAAAAAAAAAGGTCTCAAAATGACAAATCCATCTGAGGAAAGATTCGCAGAAAACCAGGAAACATGGCTGGGCACCTTGGGTGGGAGAATTACTTTTCCCAATATGCTGCTTTGTGTCTGTGTCACTGTTTTACTTTTTAAAATCCAGGAGTAAAATTAATTTTGGTCCATTTGAAAAATGAGCCCTTAAATAAATGACTCAAAACAGTCAGTATTAAAGCTCTTATTTTAAAAACATTCCCCCCTCAACCACCATTTTGAATAATAATCCTCAAAATTCATGCATTTCCAGATGTTCTTGGCTCCTCATTCATCACCATGATTGTTGTCACTGTTATATTTGTTTTATGTTTCGTAACGGTTGTCACTGTCGGTTCAAATGAAAAGGCCGGTGTTGATGTAGGTATTTGACTCCCGAACTGCAAGTCTGGAGATGGTGATGCAGTTTTCAGAGACATCATGGGGGCTTGCTGACCCCTCTCACCCCGCCTCTGGGCTTTCCCCTCCGGCTCAGGGCAGATGGGGCCAGGACACAGTGGCACCAGCGTGGTATTGGTGTCCTGGGGGCACACGGGCCAGCCTGTGCTTTTTTTGTTGTTCTGCCTTGTGGCATGCGGGATCTTAATTCTCCAGCGAAAGACTGAACCTGGCCCTCGGCAGTGAAAGCGCCAAGTCCTAACCACTGGCCCACTGAGGAATTCCCCAGCCTGTGCTTTTGATGGTCACTGAAGGCAGAGCCACGGGCATCCTGGGCCCCCCCCGCCACACCGCAGGCTCTGTGGGGACAACTGGGGGACCCAATACCCCAGAGGTGGATGTCCAGCAGGGTGTGGCCACTGTTTTACAGCTGAGGAAAGTGAGGACTGGTGATAGAAGGCCACTTGCCCAAGGGGGCACGGTCAGCAGGCAGGGAGCCCAAGCAGACCCCAACCTGTGTGGCCCCAGCGCCTGAGCCGGAGCCCTAGGCAATGCCATCTCCTGAAGGAAGGGGCATGTATAGATGGCTGGACAGCTGGATCAGACACCTGGTCACTTTAGAAGAACCATGATGTACAAAGATCTGGTGTCATCTGAACACTGAAGCCAGGGACTGGGACAATATCAGAGGTGACTGACAGAGTCTTAGAATTGGGGGGACCTCAGAGATCATGCTACCCACCCCCCTCATTTGAGGAGACAAGCTTAGGAAGGCCGAGTGCTCGCCTAAGGTCACCCAGGGACCCAGGGACTGAAGGCCCACCAGCACCATCTCTCAGCAGCTTCCTTCACAGTGAATTTATCCTGAATACTTTACTCCATCACCCTCTTTTCTAAGGGGTTCACCGAACCTCTCTCAGCTTTTCCAGCAGGGCCTCCAGCTCTGACCTGCTGGCCTCCTTGACAGTGGCTGAGCCTGTGAATGATCAGAGGCCACAAGGACTCTTGCTGCAGTGCCAGATTCTCGTCTATCTGCTTTTAGGCATGGCCTAATTTCCCTTGGTTTCTGAGACTGCATTTGATCCTTCCATATTTAAATCCCATCAGTCTGAGCAGGGGTGGCACCCTCTGCCAGGCTCCTTGTCACTCACTGACCATTTGGCTTGCCATAACACCCCAAGGGCTGTGGGGTCTTTCAGAAAGGGGCATGGGGACCTCAGGCTGAGTCATCGGAGGATGGACATCGTCTAGGCCCCCTGGAACTTTGTTTCTTCCACCCCCTCCTCTCCCTGCTTCCCTCCTCTGCAGGGTAGGGCAGAGCTGGCTCTGATGGTCTGAGGGTCTTCCTGGCTCAGACCAGAGGAACGCAGGTGTGGCAAGCAGAATGGTTCTGTGATTGGCAGGGGTCTGCAGGCCAGAACCAAAGGGAAAGGGTGGGGGGCTTTCTCTGTGACCCTGGAAGCCAAGGAGAAGGGTCCATTCTAGGGTGATTTCAGACAGCCTACATGGAGTCCTGTGTGATTTTTTTGCATTCACTTCAACTAAAAGAGGACTTACCTGGGGACTTCCCTGGTGGCCCAGTGGTTAAGACTTTGAGCTCGCACCGCAGGGGGCACGGGTTCAATTCCTGATCCAGGAACTAAGATCCCACATGCCACGTGATGCACCCAAAGAACCAGAAAGGACCCACTAGGAAAACAACCCAGCTGTTGCCTGGGGGTGTCCACCTTGCTCTGGGCTGATCAGAGAGTGACCCCCCAGGGTGGGTGCCAAAGTCACTCCTCTGGGGTCCAGGCCTCAGGAGGTGATAGGCCTTGCCCTCTTGCCTTTGCTCTAGCTGGCTGGGACCTGAGGGTTCTTCACCTTGAGTAACTGGCTGCCACCAGAGGGGTGGCAGGCCCCTGGGATGTCACAGAGGAAGGGGTCAGCACCACCTCAGGCGTGAGCCTTCCACAGCCTCCCTGGATTGTCACTGCAGAGACCTCCCGACGGCAGGTCCTCCCCTGGGAGCAGCAGAGCCCCGTCACTGTGGAGTTCTCTGCCACAGACCTATCGTTGTTTAGTTCCCAAGCCATATCCGACACTTCTGCAAACCACAAGCTATAGACCACTAGGCCCCTCTATCCATGGAGTTCTCCAGGCAAGAATACTGGAGTGGGTTGCCATTTCCTTCTCCAGAGGATCTTCCCGACCCAGGGATTGAACTCTCATCTCCTGTATTGCAGGCAGAGTCTTTACCTCTGAGCCGCCTGGGAAGCTGTACCACAGGCCTATGACATGACGAGACAGATCCCATTTAAAGCTGGGTGCCCCGGTATGTCTGGAGGCAGAAGCGTTCATTGATCTGAATGCTTCTTTTTTAGCCATTTCCAGGGAGTCATACAGAGGCCTGTGATGGGGAGAGAAGTGTATGTGATGTGGTGCTGCCTCCGGGGTGCGCTGGTTGAGAGATGTTTCCAGAACACCATCAGGCAGGGTGTAACTGAGAACTGCAGGGCGCCCCCGCAGCCCATGCTCCTTGGGGATGTCCGGCTTAGCCCTGCAGACCTGAGGGCTGGTTGGCTCTGGTTCCCCTCGGAGAGAAATTACAAGTTTTCTAGCTTTCCTTCTTCAGTTACTTCTGCTTGAGGCCTCGTTTCCATCCCATTGTTGTCAGTTTGGGAGAGCGGCCAGGAGACAGCTCTGGTCCCAGCAGCGGAGCCAGGATGAGAGGATGAGAACCAGGGGCAGTGAAGCAGAGGGGCGGAGCATCCCGGGGCCTCCCGTGTCCCTGAAGCTTGCTGGAGATGGCCTGGTCGCAAGGGACCCCAGCGTGGCTCTCTCGGAGCTGGGGCTGTATCCACGTGTCCATGGTGGGAGCTAGGACAGCTCCTCCTGGCTGTGAGGGGACATCCTCCCCTGGCGGCGGGGCAGGGGGCTGCTGCCTCCCTGATTTCCTCTTGCCTCCTTCCCTCCAGATGATCCCTCCAGACCAGGAGCTGCTGGTGTGGTACGGAAACTCACACAACACCTTCCTGGGGATCCCTGGTGTGCCCGGACTGCAGGAGGAGCAGAAGAAGAGCAAGCATGGTAGGCAGTCCCCATACGGGCCCACAGGGCTCGGAGAGCGCGAGTGAGGGGGGCGGTGTGTGTTTGGCAGGGAGACTCCTGGCCTCTGGGGACCTTGGTCCCGCCTCCAGCAGTGTCAAGCACATGGCCCTTCCTGGTTTAAGGAGGCTGACGCCCCTGGAGCCACTGCCACGGTCCAGGCATGGAAGGAAGACAGTTCTGATTCTGGACAAAATAGACTGTCTGGGGGCAGACTGGGTGGAAGGAGAAGCAGGGTGTGGCAGAGGAGCAAGGGGCCAGGCAGTAAGGACATTGGATTGAATTCCAGTTCTGGAATGGCTCTGTGCTCGGTTTCCCTACCTCTAAAAGAAGGATGTTTGTTGGGCAAGATGATGTCTAAGCGCCCTCCCAGCTCTGTCCATGGTGCTGGACCTGGCACAGAGTAGGTGCTCAGTGTGCATCTGTTGAATGAAGGCTGAGCAGCGTGTGTGTGCTTGTTGGGTTGAGGGGGGGGCGGGAGGGATGGGGGGCAGCACTGATCATCATGGCAGAGACCATTTGCTCAGGACCTATTTCCTGCCAAGTATTGGGCTAAACCTTTTACAGGTATCATCCCACTTGGGTCCTCATAAAACCTTTGTGATATTTGGTCATTTTTATTTTTAAAGGATGACTCTGAGGCTCAGGAACTACTGTCTATCCAGCCCTTGCTCTAATGCTTCACAAACCATTTTTTCTGATCCTCATAGCAACTTTTTGCTGTGATAAGTAATGATAACGATGCCATCATTACTTTCATTTTGGGGATGAGAAAAGTGAGGTACAGTTCACTGGTACATAGTTGAAAAAGTGAGTTGCCCAGTCAAACCCAATTCTTTGCAACCCCATGGACTGTACCCCACCAGGCTCCTTTGTCCATGGAATTTTCCAAGCAAGAATATCGGAGTGGGTTGTCATTCCCTTCTCCAAGGGATCTTCCCAACCCAGGGACCGAACCCAGGTCTTCTGCATTGCAGGCAGATTCTTTACCATCAAGGCCACCAGGTACATAGATGGCACTCAGTAAATAAATGTGGGATAAATTAATGAACGGTTTGGGTGGGGAAGAGGAGTAGTTATAACAGTTACTACCATTTATGGACGGTTACTCTAAGCCTGGTACTTCCTAAGTCCAGGCTTAGGCAGGTAAAGTGCTCTGTACAGAGTAGCCTTTGAAGATGTCAGCTTTTTTTGTGATCATCTCAGGAAGATCCCCTGGAGGAGGAAATGGCAACTCACTCCAGTATTCTTACCTGGAAAATCCCGTAGACAGAGGAGCCTGGCGGGTTACAGTCCATGGGGTCACAGAGAGTCTGACACGCCTGAGAGCTGAGCACGCACGCGCACTCAGGTGCAGCTGCGCATAATCCCCGTGAGGTCGTAGTAGGTTCCCATTTTTAAAAAAATTTTTTTCAAAATTTACTTATTTAGTTTAATCGGAGGATAATTACTTAACAATACTGTGATGGTTTTTGCCTTACATCAACATGAATGGGCCACAGGGCATCCATGTGTCCCCTCCATCCCGAACCCATCTCCCTTCCCACCTCATCCCTCCAGCTTGTCACAAAGTACCTGGCTTTGGGTGCCCTGCCTTCACGTAGGTTCTCATTGTACTAGATGAGAAACTTGAGGCTTCCCCGAGAGGCTAAGTCACTAAGTCCCCGAGATCTCGCAGCATGGGTCTGGAGTCCAACTCCTAACGGATGCCAGGTCAGGGCGCTCGCTGCCCCTTCCCACCCCTGTGCGGCGCCCCCAGTCAGTCTACGGAGCGGTCACCCCGACGGATCGATGATCCGAGGCGGCTGAGCCCCGGGAGGGCGCCCCTTGGGGATTTTTTCAAAATTTACTTATTTAGTTTAATCGGAGGATAATTACTTAACAATACTGTGATGGTTTTTGCCTTACATCAACATGAATGGGCCACAGGGCATCCATGTGTCCCCTCCATCCCGAACCCATCTCCCTTCCCACCTCATCCCTCCAGCTTGTCACAAAGTACCTGGCTTTGGGTGCCCTGCCTTCACGTAGGTTCTCATTGTACTAGATGAGAAACTTGAGGCTTCCCCGAGAGGCTAAGTCACTAAGTCCCCGAGATCTCGCAGCATGGGTCTGGAGTCCAACTCCTAACGGATGCCAGGTCAGGGCGCTCGCTGCCCCTTCCCACCCCTGTGCGGCGCCCCCAGTCAGTCTACGGAGCGGTCACCCCGACGGATCGATGATCCGAGGCGGCTGAGCCCCGGGAGGGCGCCCCTTGGGGAAGCGTACGGGTGGGGGGCGCGGTGCCGAGCCGCCGGCCTCGGGGATGCTAACGAGGCTGCTCTCTCTTTCTCCTCCTTCCCGCCTGCCCGACCCCACCCGGACTCTGCCCGCGCGGCCAGAGGACTTCCACCCCGCGGACTCGGGGGCGGGCACCGCGGGCCGCATGCGCTGCGTCATCTGCCACCGCGGCTTCAACTCGCGCAGCAACCTGCGCTCGCACATGCGCATCCACACGCTGGACAAGCCTTTCGTTTGCCGCTTTTGCAACCGCCGCTTCAGCCAGTCGTCCACGCTGCGCAACCACGTGCGCCTGCACACGGGCGAGCGCCCCTACAAGTGCCAGGTGTGCCAGAGCGCCTACTCCCAGCTGGCCGGCCTGCGCGCCCACCAGAAGAGCGCGCGCCACCGGCCGCCCAGCGCCGCGCTGCAGGCCCACTCGCCCGCGCTGCCCGCGCCGCACGCGCACGCGCCCGCGCTCGCCGCCGCCGCCGCTGCCGCCGCGCACCACCTGCCGGCCAT
>SJYX01024890.1:215208-227403 GCA_006410675.1 Oreotragus oreotragus
CGCGCCCCCGTCGCCCAGACCCCAGGCCACCGCGCAACATCTGCGGCCGTGGTGCTGTGAGCACCTGCGCCTGCGTGCGCGCCCCCGCTCCCCGCGCCCGCGCGCCCGCGCCCCCCATTCCCCGGGCCGCCGCGCGACACGTGGCTGTCATCTCTCCTGACGCGACCTCTCGGCCGCACGCGGCCGCCGGACCCGGCTCTGTAGGCGCGCCCCAGAAATGACGCCCAGGCTTACTCTCTTCGCCCCAGTTTGGCACACGAGGACCCTGAGGGGCGAAGTCCCTCTCCCAGGCCTTCCCTCCCCTCTCCCCGACCTCGGCCACCTCTTCTTCAGACGGTCCCCGAGTCGCGCGCCTCTTGAGTCGGCTGACCGGGATGATATAGCCCCCTTGTGGGTGGCCGGCCGGAGAGGGGACTGAAAGCCTCCGAGGGTCCTCAGCGTGGGGGAGGGGAAAGGGAGACCCCCCCCCCACCCTCACAGAGAGCCGCGTGCCGGGGATGGAGAGCGATCTCCCCGTCCCAGGGTGGGCACAGCGGGGCTGGCACGCGCCATCTCTCTCCTCCTCCCTCCTCAGGGACTGCTATCCTGCAGTGTCGCCCTCCTTGAGAGCTGGGAGCTGGTGGGCTCAGGGGCAGCCAGAGGAGGCCAGAGAGACCTGCCCTTCCCTGCCAGGACGGGGTTGGGGGGCTTCTCTCCTCCGGGCCACCTGCCCCCCCCCAAAAAAAATGGGCTCCCTGGGGACACACAAGGCACAAATGTGCCAAACAGGCTGAGAAGGAAGGCAAAACCGCGGTGGCTCAGCGGTAAAGAATCTGCCTGCCGTGCAGGAGACCAGGTTCGATCCCTGGGTGGGGAAGATCCCTGGAGGAGGGCATGGCAACCCACTCCAGTATTCTTGCCTGGAGAATCCCATGGACAGAGGAGCCTGGTGGGCTACAGCCCACAGGGTTGCAAAGAGTCCGACACGACTGAAGCGACTTAAGCACGCACCAAGGCAAAATAGAAATCCACTCCCTGGGATAAGGCCTGCCTCTCTTTGGGCCTACGCTTCCCCTATCCCCATCTGTAAAATGAGAGAATTGGACCAACGCCACCTCGCCTTCAGCTCTAACGTCAAGCTTGGAAAGGGGATGCCGGGCCCTCCTCGCCACCCTTCGGCACCAGGCCCGGAAAGCATCTCCGAGCGGTGCGGGATGCCAGGAGGTTCCGCCCTAGGCTCGGTCCGGTTTCCCCACGCTCCGGGCCATGGGCGCCCTCTAGTGTCGCCTTTCCCACCTTGCAGTCATTTACTAGAATCCCGCCTAGGGCGTTTTGTAAAATAAACTATAATATTGATGAAAAGTATAAAATGTATAGAGTTTTCAAGAACCTGTGCTCTACTTCCAGAAAACGGTCACTTTAACTTTGTAAATACTTATCTTAAATGATATTTACGAACCTGTGATATATATTATTTGATTGTACATGTAGAACTGTAAATACATTTGTACCTCTCTTGTATTCTAAAATAAAAATTACTTGGAACATTTGCCACTTAGCATCTGAATGGGTCGACGATTTTGTCTGCATGAAAGGGAAATGTGGAAAATACCTAGGAGTTGGAGAGCGGGCAGGAAGAGTTGTTTCACCTACTGGTTTTTAAAATAACCATCCTTGTGGCAGCTGGGACATCAGCTCCCCAGAGAGAAGGCCACAGTATAAAGCAGTCAAAGCTCACAAGGCGCTGGGCAGATTCCTCCTGGTTTCCAGCTGACTCTCAAATATCAGTGTCTTGCTTTCTTACTGCCCCCAAATCTTTGCTGCTTTTTTATTAATTTTCATGGACAGCTTGAAGGACTCCATGCAGCCTGGGCAGGTGGACCAAGATGGGCATCAAGTGTCCTCCCAAGGCCTAGAATTTCAAAACGCTCTGGTACCCATTTCCAGACCCTCCTTCAGGAAGAACAAAGAGCAGGGGGGCCATCAGTGTAGAGCCAGGCCCTGGCTGTCCTCTCCAGGACCTCCTGGCCAGGAGGAGGTGCACAAACTGGGAAGTGTGAGTTCACGCCTGTGTTCCAGCATGTAACAGCCGTGAGGCTGTCACCCTTCCAACCTGCCGGCATCCATCAGGTCCACCTCTCTGTGCATTCTAGCTGTGTACACACACACACCCCTGAAGCTGCTGGAATTCACACTTGTATATACAGGCCATTCCCATTTGGAGCTTCAGGTATTCCCAAAGACCCAGGACTTCGGGACTGATCTTGCTTGAAGGTCCTGCAAGTTGTTCACTTGCAGGTCTTTTGGGCCAGTGGGGGACATCACTCTTCCTACTCCTCAGCTTCATCCCGTTAGAAATCTTGCTTCGCCTTTGATTCCTCGCGAGACGTTTTCCGATGCCTCTGGTGGCCCCTGGCCTTCCCCTCCTCTCACTGCAACGGCAGTGTCAGACTTCATAAAAGTCAGTGGCCCGGCCCTTGATCAAAAATCTAAATTGCTTTCTGTAGGTAATTTTGTGAAGTTCCAACCGGCAGATCTGAAGGGCAACAGCCCCTGCTCCAGAACCCACCTGGTGGCAGCAGGCTGTAATTGCAGACTAAAGCGCTTGTGTTCGATAGCGTTGCTGGTACTGGAGATAACAGGATGAGCAGGGAGGCATTGGCTGCCCTAAGGACGGCACACAGGTGGGGGCCTCTCTGGTGGCTCAGCTGGTAAAGAATCCGCCTGCAACGTGGGAGGCTTTGGTTCGATCCCTGTTTTAGGAAGATCCCCTGGAGAAGGGAAAGGCTACACACTCCAGCCTTCTGGCCTGGAGAATTCCGTGTTGGACCCGACTGAGTGATTTTCACTCCTCGCTGGGAGGCTTAATACTCAAACCTTAATCTCTTACTTTGTTCACTTTTTCAGCAGGGGCCTCGGGCTCGCCCCCCTCCTCCCAACAAAGGCACACAAATACACCACCTCCAAGTCATCCTGCAGATTCCACCCGAAGGGCTTGCCACATATCCTACAGGCATGCGGTATATAGACCAGCTGGTCAAAGGGTAAAAATTAATTAAGTCTTTTAGGATATTCAAAAATAAAATAAGAAATAAAAACAGATCAGATTAAATTACTTCCTTGCTTAGCTTAGAACACTTCTGGCAGCTTCCCTGTTCCCAAGAATGAAATCCAGATTCATCTTTGCCTGACTCTGCCCAACTGCGACCGAACCTGCTCCCTCACCCAGTACACACGCTGCAGCCAGAGGTGCTGGCACCACGGATGTATGTGCTTTTGCTGCTGTCTTGACCTTGTAGCCTTAATCTTGGAAAACTCACTTATTCATTCTTGTAGCTTTGGGAGGTTAGATTATGTAGGACCTCTATGTACATGATTATGTTGTATGTGAATAAGGCAGTTTTATTTTTTTTCCAATCAATATGACTTTCATGTCTTTTCTTATTGCATGGTTCAGGACCGCTGGGTATAGAGAGTTCTAGATAGAGGTCACTGCTCTGTGTTTGAAACTCTACTTGGCCACTCACAAGCTGGGTGACCTTGGACAAGTGAATTAATGTCTGTGTGTCTCAACTTCCTCAAATGACAAATGGGGTGATACTTCGCTCCTAACGAGACTGTGAGGACTAAGTGGGACAATGGATGTAAGTGAAATACATGACTTGGGATCTGGCATGCAGTAAGTGCTCAGCAAATGGAAACCATTGTTAACACAAGGATGCCTTTGGTGGAGTGAAGGGTTGTGGCTTCTTCTACCACCCACCTCACTGGGCATCCCCCAGGGGCATCTAAGGCAGCTGTCCATCACCCCATCTCCTGCCCTTTCCATTAGCCATTATCCTCGGAGCTCTTGAAATGGAGGAACAGATATTCTAAGCTCTCAGCTTCCTTCCCACTCTGAGGCTGGTCTGCTAGGCTGCATGGCCACGACAGGGTGGGACAGATTAAGGATAATGGCTTGTTAGCACCCATTCTGACTGCTTCCCATGGCATGGCTGCCTTGGGGAAGTCAAACTTCGTGCATGTTGGCTCAGGGCTTCAAGGGTGTGTGTTGTGGGAGAACCAGGCTACCTGGTCTGTTCTGATGGGTCTTTGGAGTGCTGTAGAGGCACTTCTGACATGCGCTATCAAGGTGATGGACAGCTGCCTTAGTCACAAGTCTGCCCAGATGTAAGACAAGAAGGGATAGACTGCCATTCTTAAAATTCGTGGACATACTTAAGAGCTGCCATAGGCGTCAAAACCGTTGCTAATATTTGGGGGAGAGGCAGTCCTCAAAACATGAGGTCCTTGGGTGGAAATCTCTGTGCACATCTCTGATTGCCAAACTTCTGGGGATCGGGGGTGGGGGGAGGAATTCGCGGGTGGTCCAGTGGTTAGGACTCCATGCTTCCAAAGAGCTCAGGGCTAGAGGGCTCCTGCTGCCTCTGTTTTCATACTCTTCCTGATTTCCTTTTTGGTTACTTTCACTCAGAGTTCTCTGTGGCCCTCAACCCAACTCCTGAGTGTCAGCA
This sequence comes from Oreotragus oreotragus, assembly GCA_006410675.1. Lineage (NCBI taxonomy): Eukaryota > Metazoa > Chordata > Mammalia > Artiodactyla > Bovidae > Oreotragus > Oreotragus oreotragus. The sequence goes on from SJYX01024890.1 coordinate 219,702, forward strand.
GTTCCTGGCCTTCAAGGCTCATCCGAACACCATTCCTGTCGGGAGGTCTTTTCGGTCCTCCTCTGAACCCTCTGATCCCTGAGCTCCTGACCGAACGCCCTGATGCCTGGGGTAGAAACGCTCCAGAAATGTGGAATAAGTTCATTCATTCCACAGGTATTTGCTGAGTGCTGTTCTGAGAGTACCTGGGTTTGTTTTTCTATGTTTTCATCTTGTGACTGCTCTGCATGGCATCTGGGATCTAGTTCCCTAACCAGGGGAACATTCAGTGAGAAGAAATAAAACAGGATCGAGTGATAGAAACAGGATTAGTCTAGATAAGGTGGTCAGGAAGGCTTCTCTGAGGAGGTGATATATGAGCTGAAATCTAAGTGAGGAGGAGATACAGGAAGACCTGGGAGGAAGAGCGTTCCACGCAGACAGCGCCAAAAGTACACACGTCCTCGGTGCCAGCACCTCTGGCTGCAGCGTGTGTACTGGGTGAGGGAGCAGGCTGAGTCGCAGATGGGCAGAGTCAGGCAAAGATGAATCTGGATTTTATTCTTGGGAACAGGGAAGCTGCCAGAAGTGTTCTAAGCAAGGAAGTAATTTAATCTGATCTGTTTTTATTTCTTATTTTATTTTCGAATACCCTAAAAGACTTAATTATTTATTTTTACCCTTTTCCATTACGGTTTATTTTAAAAAGTGGAAGTTAGTCGCTCAGTTGTGTCGGACTCTTTGTGACTCCGTGGATTGTAGCCCACCAGGCTCCTCTGTCCACGGGATTCCCCAGGCAAGAATACTGGAGTGGGTTGCCAGTCCCTTCTCCAAGGGATCTTCCCAACCCAGGGATTGAACCGAGGTCTCCTGCATTGTGGGAAGATTCTTCTACCATTTGAGCTACCAGTGAAGCCCCGGTATGGTTTATTACATGATATTATATATAGTTCCCTGTGCTATACAGGAGAACTTTTTTTTCTTTTGCTTTATGTGTCTTGCTCATTTTGTTTCATTTTTAGTTACACGTTTTATTGAAGTATAGTTGGTTCATTATGTTGTGTTAATTTCTGCTGTACAGCAAAGTGATTCCGTTTTATGTGCTCAGTTGCAGAGTCATGTCCAGCTCTTTGCAACCCCATGGACCGTAGCTCACCAGGCTCCTCTGTCAGTGGAATTTTTCAGGCAAGAAAAATTGGAGTGGATTTTCATTTCCTGTTCCAGGGGATCTTCCTGACCCACGATTGAGACTGTGTCTCCTGTGTCTCCTGCGTTGGCAGGCAGATTGTTTACCACTGTGCNATTCCGTTTTATGTGCTCAGTTGCAGAGTCATGTCCAACTCTTTGCAACCCCATGGACCGTAGCTCACCAGGCTCCTCTGTCAGTGGAATTTTTCAGGCAAGAAAAATTGGAGTGGATTTTCATTTCCTGTTCCAGGGGATCTTCCTGACCCACGATTGAGACTGTGTCTCCTGTGTCTCCTGCGTTGGCAGGCAGATTGTTTACCACTGTGCCACCCGGGAAGCCCCATTCAGTCCATATATATAGGAACATATACAGTTTTATACATATATGTGTATATATGCATTCTTTTTTTTTTTTTAGTGTAGACTCTAGATTTATTTATTTATTTTTAAATTGAAGAATAATTACTTTATAGAATTTTGTTGGTTTCTGCCAAACATCAACATAAATTGGCCAGAGGTATACATATGTCCCCTCCCTCTTTTATTTATTTATTTATTTATTTTTTGTATTTATTTATTTTTTTACACGAACTCCCAAACATGACCCCCCCTCCCACCTCCCACCCCACATCTTCCCTCCAGATCATCCCCATACACCAGCCCCATTATGCATTCTTTTAAAATTTAATTAACTAATTATGTAGTCACATTGCCATAAAGTAATTTTCTTTTTTTCTTTACCTTTCTATACATTCTTTTTTAAAAATATTCTTTTCCATTATGGTTCATCGGGCTTCCCTGCTGGCTCAGCTGGTGAAGAATCTGCCTGCAATGTGGGAGACCTGGGTTCGATCCCTGGGTTGAGAAGATCCCCTGGAGAAGGGAATGGATACCCACTTCAGTATTCTGGCCTGGAGAATTCCATGGATTGTATAGACCATGGGCTCGCAAGGAGTTGGACACGACTGGGTTACTTTCACTTTATGGCTTATCACAGGATACTGAATATAGTTCCCTGTCTATATAGGAGGACCTTGTTGTTTATCCATATATAATAGTTTGCATCTGTTAATCCCCAGCTCTCAATCCATCCCTCCCCTATTCGCCTGGCAACCACAAGTCTGCTCTCTCGGCCTGTGAGTCTGTTTCTGCTTTGTAGGTAAGTTCAGCTACCTCTGGCTGCTGTACATAAATTGGGTGTAGGCATGGTAAAGGTAGAATCAGGAAACTGAGCTAGGTGGTGATGCCATTGGCTTGGGGTGATGGCCCTGGTGCTGCACAGATGGGGAGGTAGATGGATATGGGAGGAAATGGTGAATGTTAGACCTGTTCAGAAATTAATATCACTTTGGGAGTTCAGACACCTACTCAGACTTCTGGACTCCTCTTACAAAACCCCATTGCTTAAATCTGGGCTCAAAACCCAGTATTTTTAACAAGCCTCTTGGGGATGTGATGCAAAGTTGTCCATCAAGGATCATAATGCCTACCTCCAAGATGAGCTGACTTCGAGGAATGTAAAACACAATATTTTCTTGTTTTTTTTTTTTTTTTTGCCAATCGGCTTGTGGACTCTCAGGTCCCCAACAAAGGATCAAACCTGGGATCCCGGCAGTGGAAGCACAGAGTCCTAACTATTGACCGCCAGCAAATTCCAGTAACATAACGTGTGCTTAATGCAAAGCACCAGACGCTCAGGATGTGCAGGCTCTAGGGTGAAGCAGGTGCAGTCGGGAGGAACATGGCCCTGCTGCCAACTGCTGTGTGAATTCCAGTCCTTTTCGGGGCCTCAGTCTCCTCCCCTTTAAAAAGGGACCTGTAGTGGACTGAATATTTATGTCCACCCCAAATTCATATTTTGAAATCTTAACCCCAAGGTGATGGTAGTAGGAGGTGGGGCCTTTGGGAGGTGATTAGGTCATGAAGGTGGAGCCTTCCTGAATGGGATTGATTCCTTATAAAAGAGACCCCAGAGAGCTCGCTGGCCCCTTCCACCATGCAGGGGTCACAGGGACCCCCTATCTGAACCAGACACTGAAGCTGCCACTATACTAAGACAGATCCACAACCCCAATATGAAAGGCTTCATAAGCATAGTGCTGTGAGAATGGGAGGGGTTATGGTTATGTCCATCCTTCCTTGAAACTGGATAGTGTCAAGACTATAATCCAGCCTACAACTATAACCCAAGACCAGAACTTGGTCTAGGAGCATTCCCAGGCCTGGCAGCCTGACTGAGCTATACTGCTTCAAAGGACACCACCGCCCTCTTCTGGTCGAGAGCAGACTCAACAGACGCACCCTTTCTCATACTTTTCTTGGCTCTAGACCCTTCTCCTCTGTCCTCTGTCTTATGAGATGGTTGGATGGCATCACCGACTCAATGGACATGAGGTTGAATAAACTCCGGGAGTTAGTGATGGACAGGGAGGCTTGGCGTGCTGAAGTCTAAGGGGTCGCAAAGAGTCGGACAAGTCTGAGTGACTGATCTGAATTGAACTGAGCCCCTTTTCCAGGCAAGGAGGAGGGCAAGTGTCTGGCTGTCTGCTTACCGATGACCTGTGAGCAATTAGAATCTATATCACTGACTACCTCATAGGGTTGGATTTCTAGACAAATGTAGCCACGCTTAGGTGAAAGAAATGCTATCCTTTTGAAGATTTACCAGGCTATTGGTCTGATGGATCTTCAGGAGAAAACACTTAATTTACTGGTCTCAGTGAGTGGTGCTGATGCAAGTTATTTCATTTCATCCTGTTTAGAATCCCTGTGCTGGGCTGTGCTGTGCTAAGTCACTTTAGTCTTGCCCAACTCTTTGCGACTCCCGACTCTTTGAGACTCCGCAGACTGCAGCCCACCAGACTCCTCTGTCCATGGGATTCTCCAGGCAAGAACACTGAAGTGGGTTGCCGTGCCCTCCTCCAGGGGATCTTTCCGACGCAGGGATTGAACTCTTGTCTCTTATGTCTCCTGCATTGGCAGGCGGGTTCTTTACCACCAGCGCTACCTGGGAAGCCTGCATGAAGCATTATCACCTCCAATTCCCTGAGGTTGAAACTAAGTCTGTTGTGAATGCTATAAAGCATGCAGGGCAAGGGTGAGGGAGAGGGTGGGACCTGGAGAGAGGGACAAGCGAAATACTCCTGACGCCTAGATAAAACCACATATCCTTCCATCTGTTCATCACTGAGCCCTTAGGACAGCTCCTGGCTCATTTCGCTGTGAGTAAAATATACGCAAAAATCTTTGTATTGTGTCCATTTGTCCTCCCTGTCAAAACACACCCGCTTGGCAAGATTTAAATGTGTTCTTAGACGGTTTCTTGCTTTTTCCAAAAGAAATACCAGGGAAATCAGCTCGCTTAAGAAAGAATGGAATCAGCACCTGCAGCACTGTTTGGGGGTGTAGGTGATGGCTGGTGCTGAACCAGCACTCACAAAGTGACAGTAATGTAGAATACAGGGGCTACTAGTAACAGCACGAAAAGAGGCTCTTTCTGTCCAAATAGTGTTTTCTCCTCTTGATCCTCCTGGTCAATTGTATACCAAAAAAAAAAAAGAGAGAGAGAGAGAGAGAGAGAGATTTCAGCAGCTTTGAATTGGAAGGAAACTCAGAGGCCCATTTCACAATTATTTATAACCCTGGAAAACAGTAAGTGAGATGAGCACAAGAGTTTTGCTGAAAAGTCAAACGCTATGCAACCTGCTGCTGCTAAGTCACTTCAGTCGTGTCCGACTCTGTGTGACCCTATAGACGGCAGCCCACTAGGCTCCTCTGTCCCTGGGATTCTCCAGGCAAGAGTACTGGAGTGGGTTGCCGTTTCCTTCTCCAATGCGTGAAAGTGAAAAGTGAAAGTGAAGTCGCTCAGTCGTCCCCGACTCTTAGCGACCCCATGGACTGCAGCCTACTAGGCTTCTCCGTCCATGGGATTTTCCAAGCAAGAGTCCTGGAGTGGGGTGCCATTGCCTTCTCCGGCCTGAGATTTTATTATTTGACAAGAGCAGCCTTGCCAATAGTAAAAATGGCACCTTGACTCCTTCCTTCCCTTCGTGTTAACCTAATGGTTGCCAATAGCCAACATGGAGACCAGACTGTGAGTTTCCATTGGCGGCTGTTCTGAGGCCACGCCCCTACGAGCGAAGGCTGGGAATTGCGGAGACGGAAAGCGTGACTCCGAGTGGGGCTGCGCCTGCGCGAGTTATTGGCGCCAAGATGGCGTTGGAGATGAGGCTTCCCGTCGCTCGGAAGCCTCTTAGCGAGAGCCTGGGCCGCGAGAGTAAAAAGCACCTAGTGGTGCCAGGGGACACGATCACCACGGACACAGGCTTCATGCGGTACGTGGGGTTGTGGGGGACTCTGGGCAGCAAGGGGCGGCTGCATTGCTCTCTCTCCGCATGAAACCTGGGCCTGTGTTCTGCATCTAAGTGCCCGCGGTACCCGGGGCGCATCTGCTGAGCATCTCAGTTGCCTAGTTTTAGAGGCTTCGAACTTCCTACTCGCTGCATCTTGTATGTCCCCGTCTGCAGCTGCCTCAGCTCCCCCGAAACCTTCCTGTCTCGATCACTGGTAGCCGTGACTCGTGGATCCTGTGTCTCAGGCCCGGATTCTGAGGCCTTCCTCGTTGAATGTGCAGCTGGGGCCTCTTCACAGGTTTCGGCGGAAGGGATGGTGGGCGTTTTACTTCCTCCACTTAGCCCTCAGCATTCCATCTCCTAGCCAGGGGCACGGTTTTGGAACGAGTCATTGTTTGGGCTTAAAGAAAGTGAGGTCGCTCAGTTGTGTCCGACTCTTTGCGACCCCATGGACTGTAGCCTACTGGGCTCCTCCGTCGATGGGATTTTCCAGGCAAGAATACTGGAGTGGATTGCCATTTTGGGCTTAGGGGGCATGCAAATATATTATGTTACATGCACCAGAATAGATGACTTTGCGTCTGAGGGCAGGCTCCAGCTTAAGGGCAGCTGGGGTTCCTGTCCTGCTGCCATCACAATATTAGCTGTATCACCCCTCCGAGGTCAGTTGCCTCGTCTGTAAAGTAATGATAATAACTATTCCAGAGAGTGGTGAGGATTCCATGAAAGTGAAAGTGTGGAAGAGTTAATCCCTCAGTCATGTCCAACCCTTTGCCACCCGGTGGACTGTAGTCCGCTAGGTTCTTCTGTCCATAGAATTCTCCAGGCAAGAATACTAGAGTGGGTTGCATTCCCTTCTCCAGGGGATCTTCACCACCCAGGGATCCAACCCAGGTCTCTTGCATTGCAGGCAGGTTCTTTACTGTCTGAGCCACCAGGGAAGGATTACATGAGGGGAAATGATTATGAAAAAAAGTAAGACTCACCGTTTTATCACCATCACTAGGGTCAACACTACTGATACCTCAGGCAGCCTCCACCCTCCCCCCATATGCATATGAGAGAGGTACAGCATTTATTCCATTGCCCTTTAACCTCTTGCTGCTGCAACTGCTAAGTCGCTTCAGTTGTGTCCGACTCTGTGCGACCCCATAGACGGCAGCCCACCAGGCTCCCCCGTCCCTGGGATTCTCCAGGCAAGAACACGAGTGGGTTGCCATTTCCTTCTCCAATAACCTTTAACCTCTTAGTTTGGCATTATTGGTTCGCAGGAAATCTTAAGATTCAGTCCTTTATTCATGCAGTCAATAAATATTATTTGTGGTTGGGGTATAAATTGAACAAAGAGGAAATCTCTGTCCTGGTAGACTTTATGTTCTGAGAGAGACAGATGAGAAATAAGCACAACAAACAAGTTATTTAGAATATTTGCTGGTAAATGCAATAGAAAAGAATTAAGAAGTGAGGCAGGGTAAGTGGAGCATAAGTTGGAAATATGCTGGGGATGGCAGCTGCAGGGCGGGTGGCTATTACAAATGGGAGAGTTGAGGAAGGCCTGGTGGAAAAAATGCCATTTGAGTCGACTTGATTACAGTGCAGGAGATGGCCACATAGAACTCTAAAGGAGTGTTTAGGAAGAGGTGGCAGCCAGCACAAAAGCCTGTCTTTGAAGCAGGAGGAGTCAGATTCGAGGAACACATTGTTCTGGCTGCGAGAGGTCACCTCAAATATTACCCTGGTATCCTTTGTATCTTCCTGTTGCAACAGGGGCCATGGGACCTATATGGGGGAAGAGAAGCTCGTTGCATCTGTGGCTGGCTCCGTGGAGAGAGTAAACAAGCTGATCTGTGTAAAAGCTTTGAAAACCAGGTGAGAGCAAAAGATGTGTATTTTGTGGCATCTGAGTTGTACAGCCAGGTCTTTTTGGCCATGACACACCCCCTACCCCCAGCCCTGCCTCCCCTGTCCTTCTGTAGGGCTGGGATTTCGGGAACATGACTGGAGGAAGGGTAGAGATGACCGTAGGTAAGGGCAGGCTTCAAAGGTTTCCCTATGATATCTGATCTCTTCAGACTTGGGTTCCCTCTTCTGCAAAGTGAGACCTTGCCTGACTTCCTGGGTAGTATTTTCCTTGGAATTCACTGAAATAGTGTGTATAAAGGACTTTACACAGAGAGCCACGT